>JAAMPI010000550.1:0-32513 GCA_013054445.1 Cudoniella acicularis
CTACTATCTAATAGTACTTAGTACAATCTTCTAGGTTGTTCTTTGATTTATAAGCTTTGATTTATAAGCGTTGATTTCTAAGCTATAGAAGCTTCTAGTAACTACACTCGTAGTATATATAGTCCACTCACTCCTTTGTAGATAGATAAGTCTTTAAGTCAAAATTATATTATTATTCCATATACTTGAATCTCTCGACCTAACAGTCGACTCTTCTTCAGCCTACACACGTTTACCTCCTACATATATAGAGAAGCTATAGTAGTTACTATCGAATACATGCCGTCGTAAACCGTAAATACCAATGTTGTGTTCTATTTTCTATTGTCTAAACTACACGTCTTCAGTTCTCCTCAACAACGGATGTTCTAAAGTATTATGTTTTACATATCTTCACCCGCCATCGTTAACTCCAGTTCCGTCTATTCATAATCCATACAATGCCTCTTCCTTAACGGCACAACCTCGTCCTCAACTCTGAACCCCGCTCGCCGAACTGGCCCATAATCACCATCCGCTGTAAGCAGTTCACTATACCGAATTTCAAATCTTTCAGTTCTTGAGGCACATTCTGAGGTCCTCCCAGGTTGCCAGTTGCAGCGATGCGATGGATTGTAGAACTCCCACTTGTTGTGGTGAGAAATTGGATGAAACTTCCATCCATGGCGGAGACCCCGTTTTGGTGAAGGATGAAAGTACCCAGAAGGAGGATTGGGAGGGCGACAAGTAAACTGATGTAGTACGGAAGTAGAAGGTTGAAAGGCCTGGAAAATTGGAAAATGTTGATTGCGTTTTACATCATAACATTCGTGGTAGTATTCCAGTAGCCGATGTCGACCATGGCCGACAATGTAATGTTGAGTAGTGCTTGATTTAGGAAATCTTGTGTTATTGTGAACGAAACTGGATGAACAAGGGATCTGGCATCGTTATTTATTTGTGGTGAATCGTATGTGTCATAATAGTCATTAATTCGCGTTAAAGTGGTAAGCGGATTGTTTGGATCTATTTATAAGCAGCCCGTTAGTCTTGTTTATTATTAAGCTTCAGGAAAATACTATTATTGTACTCCTCGGTTGGCCCATCTAACCAGGTGAGATTCGTCGCACATTATTTAATAGACCCCTCCAAGGGGCCAGAACTGTTCATGGCTATAACACTTTCCCCAAGGAGGGAGGGGTCGCAGCCCGAAGCCAGGGAAACCACCTGAGCCGTATAATTTCCCATCAACACAATCCTCACGGCATCAATCAAAGCTGCTAGTTGCACTTCGCTATACCAGGATAGCGAGCTGGTATTCCAGGTAGCTGCCGTTGTTCCAAATTGGTCTTCTCCAATGACGAACCCTGGAATCTGAATAGGTCCACCTCCCGTGAATGGCCTTTCAGGAGTCCCTGCCGCTAAGTAATCAAGTTGAGGTTTCTGTGCTGAAATAATCGAGAAACTGGTTTCTTGTAAGTTGTTCTTATAGGTGTTCGTCATGTTGTATGCTGCTCGAGATGGGATGCATATCAAATTGAAAGCACTGGAAGTTCCACCATAAAATTGAGCATGGCTCACATCAGCCATCGCCTGTGACCACTCGGCAATTGGCGAAATTAGTGTAATGTTAAGATATCTACCGATATTAGTTTCGAAAGACCATTCCGCAGTATAGGGAAGCGAGAAAAAAACAGGATAGCTTGATAGGTTTCCAGCGCTAGTGTTGTAGCCCAATCTGGGAACAATTGTGGTGTTACATTGCAGACATGGTGTATCAAAAACTAAATTGTAGGTGCAATTTGGCCCACATGGTGAGCTCATTAGGCTAGGACTACCGCCAATCATGATTTTCCCAGCTAGGCGTTGCAATTCCGGTGAGAAATTATCAGTGTTGGAACTGCGATTTGGTTAGAACTGAAATCCGGGGGGAAGGTGGTTATAAGAGAGTTATATGGGTAGATTATAAAGGCTGAATTGCCACAGAAGGCACTTGATAATCTTTGTCCTGATAGGTACCTAGTGCTAAGATTTGGAGGGGTCCAAGGAGAATTTATTTACTTCATATCCTGAACCATTCATCACCTGCTCCTCTTCTCGGCTACCTTGGGCAGAAATGAGAGGAATGTTTGCTTACAAAGGATGAATTGAAAGTCTGTACACTCATCAATTGATACCGTGTTAAATTCCCAGACGCTACAGTCAAAGCGCCTGGCGTAAAACTCTAAGCAATAGAAGTAGACTAAGTAATGAATACTAGTAAGTAAAGAATTGGTGAGGCCTTCATTGTCGCGTGATTCAAAATCGAAAAGGGATTATTGCCAAGGCGAAAGAGTAACTCTACGGTGAAGACTTTCAAGGCGGACTGGCGCAGGACATGCCAAAGATACTGTGTAAATACAACAGTAACGGAAGCGTTAAGACTGAAAGCGAATACTCTTGCGAGGGTTATCGAGGCCGTGGAGATGTATGATTGTGGTGCGATTCTTTTCGCTTCATATTAAGATTCCACGGGCTTCCCATCGAGGAATCGAAAAATCGGCAGATTAGTAACGGCGAGGAGGAAGGCTGCCAGAGGAATATATTAGAAACCCAAATTGAGATGCCATGATTTTTGTGAGAGGGGGTCTTACCGATGATATAAAATGTAATCATAAGTGTGACAGTATAAGTATCCACCCTCCATTTCGATGTTGTTCGAGGATATGGCTTGAAGTTTACACTTGCCTGCGAACCTCGTGTCGATTTTAACGTTAGAAAACTTCTCCGCGACTCGTTATCCCAGCTTGTTTCACGGGAATGCGAAGGACGATAGTTTTCTTCCATTGGCGATGCTGGTCCGTTATCCTCGAGACTAATTTCAGGAAGTATGATGTATAGAGGGAGTCTGGGGCAGATGGAAGGCAATTCCATTTTGATGTGAGCGCGTAACTTCTAGGGAAAAAAGAAACACGATTAACGTCGTAAAACGCTTGAAAAGATCTCGATCGAGGCGAGCCCTTTGGATGTATCGTAAAAGGATGTGGCTGTACATACATGTTTTGAGGTTCATTTCACGTACTTCTAGTCTTACAATTAAGCTTACGAAGCAAGGTTAATTATTCGCTCGCTCAGCGCTCTCACATCCCGAGTTACTATTAATACCCGGTCGGCGTTGTAGCAACCCTAACCCTTACGGTATGCCTTCCATTTCCCATCGAAAGTTCCAAAGGAAGACTAGGCTGTATCCATAGCACGATTTCACCTGCACGTCGATACTGGCGAAGTTTCACTCAACCGGGTCATCCCCCTTTAAGGCTTTCGGTCGCCCCTTGATTTAGCGAACACTATCGCTGGCCTACAGCAAGCGCATTCCTGAAAACCCACAGTAAGACAATATCCCAGCTCCTGTCTATTAACTGATACACTGTGTTAAGAACCACAGGTTCGTGTACAACGCGCGTAGGACGATTAATTGATTAGGAAGGCACTAAAAGCTACGAATTCTGCTATGTTTCCTTATGTAAACAATTGTGCACAAAACACCCATCTCTCCTTAGTCACGGACTACAGGGAAATTAAATAGGAGTCAAATCCCTTGGAAATCAAATGCTCTAAACAATACCTATTTATATACATCCTTTTGCAGAAGGAATCACAACATCGAGTCCGCCGAAACATCGAGACGTTGATTATATACTCGTTTAATACGGCGATAATTTCGCAAATGTCAACAATGAAACACTTTAAAATTTCCAGTTATATCATACTATTTAGAAGAATTAAAAAATAAAAATTAGTCTATCCCTTCGTTTTATGTTGATTCTTTTCACATTACTAATTTTTGATTTGTAGCGATTTAATACTTTTCAGGTGTTTGGTGCGACTTTTCGGAGGAATACAGGGGAGAGAAATCGTGCTATCGAGAATTACTAATCGAGTTAGTCGTATCACTACGAAGTAAACGTGCACAAATCACGAATCACGCATAATTTCGATCAAAAAAGGTCTGTTTTGTAAACATGGATTCGTTATTCGTAATTCACACTCACAAAAGGCGCCTTTCTATACACCTCCGTCCACCTCACGCTCACCTCCTCACCCCACGACAAACCCTACATACTCCAGCCCCCAAATCGAATCATCCCCCGGCTCCCCCAACAAACCACACAAACTCCCCATAATTATTTCCCACCTCAACCCCCTTCTCCTCCTCGACCACCTCCTTCGCACTCTCCACAAACGCAACCTTCGTGTCACCCTCCCACCCATCATTTCTCTCCTCCTTGACATCTCGAAAAGCGGTTTCGACATCCCTGCAGAATTGAATCTTGACATTGCGCTCCACATTGCTATCATCGATTTCTAGCTCGAGGAAACGAAGACAGCGAAGTTGGAGGAGTCCAGAAAGAACCCAGGTAGCGCTGACATCAAGCACAATTCTCTCACCACCACCTAACCCCTGTTCTGCACCAACCCTTTCAACATCCCACCAATTTTTCATCTTTTTCCTTCCGCCCAACCCGCCAGAGAGACAACTACCTCTAACACGCAAACTCAACCCTCTTACACCTCCTTCGCCTTCCTTACCACCCCACAACCCGCAAACCTCCTTCCACTCCGCACATCCATAACTAACCTCCATCGAAACCGCATTCCCCCTATCCCATTCACCAACCAACTCCCTCCCCAAAACTTCAACCTCCACCCACCTCACCCTCTCAATTTGCCATTCCCGCAACCCTCTAGATAATTGCCGCGCAGCGTAAAGACCAGAATGGAACCAATTCACAAACGTAAAGACATTTTGTTCGAAAGGGAGATGGCGGGTTTCGTTATAAATTTGACGGCAGGAAAGAAGAAGGCTTGTTGGGATTTTGCTCAGTTGTGAGGAAGTTGAAAACGAGGAGCTGGAAGAGAGTGTGGTTGGGTAGGAGCGGGAGGGTGATGAGAAGTTTGGAAGCTCTGCTGTGTGGGTTTTATGGTCGTGAGACGAGTTGGAGGTGGAAGATGGTAGTGGAGCGAGGTGAGCGTGTCGGGCTGGAGTTGAGGCTAAGACGTAGCCGTAGATTTGGAGACGGATTTCGAGGGGGATGGTGGTTAGGAGTTTACATTCTTTTGGTGCTTCCTCTTCTCTTCGGTTCGTAGCTATTGACACTGGAAATGATACATTGGGACGCTCCACCGGCTTGAACGCTTGTTTGTGAGTCGTTGGAAAAGTTAAAAAGCCGAAATCGGGTGGTCCCCGAGGTTGATAGTGTGGGGTATTGGATTGCCTGAAGATGGTGCTCTTGGCGCTTGCTGGAAAGGGGTCAAAAAGCTGGAATGGTTTGAGCATGGTTGTTTCCGTAATTGCCATGATGAAGAATTGTTATAATATGTGAGAGACAAAGTCGAATAATTCGAAATGGCTGAAAAGATTTAGGAAATGTTTCAGGATGATGTGACCGAGACTAGCGCCTCGGGAGTTCTTAAACTCCACAATGACTGACTTGGCGTGAGACTGACGTGTGATTCGGGAATTGAAAGTATAAGTCAAGCAATGTCTTGCAATCACTTTTCACAACAAATGGGCAGCAGTGGAAGCACAAGAGATTTTTGTGATTTCTTATCAGCACCTGATTCAGCTGTGTAACTTGCTTTTGATGGGACAACCTCTCACGATGCCTAATCTCAGCCGCACGCGAACCCTGAGTCAGCCTGAAATCGCTAATTCGTCAGCACTCAGTCACCCCTCGACCCCGCATGTCGATAGTTTCCTTTTCAATCAGCTGTAACGCAGGAACGAGCGTAGCTCCACTCTTTAGCCTCTGATTGCTGAAGTTTGTGATGTGGAAAGTATGCTTTTTCAAGTGTCAGTTCTCGACCAATCTTCAAGTATCTAATGTGACGCGGCCGACATGGCTCGGGCAGCGATACCGATCCTTGTCCCTATGATGGCTGCACACATTGTTGGTGGCTTGTTTCATTGGTATCTGAATTGTTGGAGTGTGGGGAGACCTGGCTGACTGCGTGATGTACGTGAGGAAGGTCCCAGTCGGGTACCTTGAAAGGGCAATGCAACGCGGGGAATCGAGAACAGTCTGCTGGGCTGGAAGACAAGGCTGATAGCGCATAATGTTGGATCAAGGTACACAGCATATGAAACCTGCGTGATAAACGGTCATGGTTCGGTTGAGCCGCATTGGAGAAGGCGGCGGGGATCAGAGCAGGTATCGGGATAAGTACAGTATCATCGTCGAACTCCCGGGCCGTGTCCCGGCTCGAGAACTGTGCCACTGGTTGCAAACCGGAGTATCTCGGCCTCGCTGCGTTTCTTGCCATTGGGATCTTGTGCGACTAGCCCCAAACCGAATTGGACCTGCCCCGAAGCTGTAGTTTGCGCGGATGTGCCATCCGGCCCATTATTGCCCATCACCTCGTCCTCGTCCTCGTCTGATTCGTTCTCTGACTCATCGTCATCCATACCGGGTCTGCGCTCGTCCAATTTCCTCCTCAATCCCGTATTGACATTCTCCAGACCCCTCTCCCTCTCCTCTGCGGTAAAATCGTCTGGGGCTTCGTTCTCAGCGAAGGCACGAAGTCGTCCTTCAATCCAATCTCTTGACCAATCCCATAACTCTTCATCACTTCCATCTTTGTGTGTCTGCCCAACCTCGCGTGCTTCTTCCACCGCCTTCTCTACGCCGGGCTCCAACTTCTTTCGCAGCAGATGTATGAGAATACCCTCGTGTTCGCGGCCTGGGAAGTTGGTTGAAGGATGGACAGCGATTCGATTGAAGTCCTCGGAGTGTGTTTCGAGATGGGCCGATAGGCTCTGCAGACTGGTGACCAAGATGGAGGTGGAGTTCTGGATGGAATGCCTGATGGAACATTAGCAGCTGAAAACAGGCTGAAGCTGAGGATACGAAGAAGGCACTCACCATGGCGGCAGAGGGTTGCTTTGCAGAATGTTGCCCTTCAGTGACGCGATGTTGTTCTTCAGTTGGTACAGTCGTTGGCGGGTCTGCTCCAGCGCCTTGAGGTCCTCCTGGCCCAGTCCGACTTGAGCCATCGCGGGGTCGGAGCGAGTGCCAGTGCCAGTGGTGTGTTGTCTGCAGGGCCGGCGGCGGGAACGATGCCGGGGGAAGGTGAACAAGGTTTGGTGCGAGCTGCAGAGGGGGAGGAAGGGGGGAGGAGAGGGGAAATGTTGTGTTCGCCGCGGTGGGGATGGGTGGTGCAGGGTACTGATGCCAGGCGATTTGGACGCGATGTGATGCTGAGTGAGGTTCTGGCAGCTTGCAAGATGCTGCCAATGTCAGAGCAGCGCCAGCAAGGTCGCTAGCCAGTATTAAGTCTGGAAAAGGATGCCGAGAGGCAGTGGGCGGGCGTTGGCGTTAGTGTACAGTAGTGTGCGAGGTAGGCGTTTTGTTGTGGAAGTGCGTAAGGTGCCGGGGCGGGCCTTTCGGGGGGAACTTCTCAAGCTTCCGGGGGAGTACAAGGGATGCATCGCTAGGCTGTTTAGCGAGCTATAGTGGATATCAGCCAATTCCAGAGCCCCATTCCACCTTCACCATCTCAACACTATGTCGAAGCATCATCATCACCGCCATCGCGACAATCACCTTGGAGAGGAGCTCCAAGACATCCGCCGAGGTACAGGGGATGGCATCGCTATTTCCAGCGAGTCAGCGAGTCTCCTGGGCTCCATACACTCCAGTATGCGTCCACCAATCCAACCCCAACAACATCGCCACAACACCATGTCAATTATCACGAACGCCCTCCCCTGATCAGCCCCGCCCTCACGACGCAAACCCCATCGACCTGCATCCCAACAGCTGCCCCTCATCCCGCCTGCACTGCGCTGCGATGCATCGCTGTACCGCTGCACCTCTGCACTGCTTCCCCTGACCCCTATCCCAGAAGACTGGCGTCGGGCGCATCGTCAGATCCAATTGTCTCCGTGAGGACGCCTTTTGCTGCGCCGTCGCTGATTTGGCTCAAGTGCAGCAGCAGCACGACGCGGCGGCGCGGTACAGCAAACTCGAGCTGCAGCACGACGTCTCGAGGCGCAGATGCCACCTAGGCAGCCAGCAATGGGTTGGCTTGGGGGGGTGTCTGCTTGATCGGCTTGGTGAGCTGCCCTGCTTGGTCTGCCAGCGCAGGCCAGCGTTGGGCTGCAGCATCCTGTGGGGATATCAGACAGCGTCTCCAGCGTACCAACCGACCAACCGACCAACAATTCAACCTTCCAGCCTTCTAGCCTTCCAGAACCGTCAACATTTTCCAAACCCCTCCTAAAGCGTCCTCAACCACATGCTAGACATGCTGACCGTTATGCTTAATCAGATCCTCACCAGTGCCCTGCGCTGCCCTGCGCCGCCTGCAAGTATCGCCCTGTATTGCCCTGTATCAGACTCGACTCGGAGTCAGATAGAGGATACGATACGAACCGTTTCTCGCCGCTGGTTGAAGCCCCCCAGACCCCGAAACAAGGCTAAAATGGCTCTTTTCGGCCTCAAGCAGCACTCTCGTGAGATTCTTGCTCTTGACCTCACGTCAGTAAAGCCACCGCGGTTATCTCGCCATACCGCTCCTGTCCTGGCGGGCGCCGGCTCTGGAAAATGAGGTTCCTGGCGATGGGCCAACTTTCATCCTCCAGCTGATGGTCTGTGTGTGGAGTACGTCGTTGACTCGTCACATTTCTGCGTGGCGATCCCGAGCCGACAATTTTGATATCAAGTAGACCAGCCATTTCACGTTCTTGGGCTCCGCTCCGCCAGTCACATCGGTTTGCCCTACTCCTCCATCGACGGCCCCAATTCATATCCCCCAGGGACCCAACGTCAGCTTTCGGACCGGTGGGACACTCTCCTCGGACGTCATTGCGGCAACCTCCTCGGCGTTGAGCAGCCTTGACCGATCCGTACAGTATCTGTGAATTTGTGATGTTTCACGCGCTTCACACCGACCATATTTCATGTAATATACAATGTGACGAAGCAGCCATTCCGCAGCAAGTGCTGCCAGGGACTCAGCGTTGCAGTAGAAAATGCCAACCGTGCATCACGTGCCGTTCCGGTGCCATGTTCTGTCGATCTTAAGTCTGATATCGATCTTCACATTTGAAATTTGTGGAGCCCTATATATAGGTTTGTTGGAATGTCTTTTGCCATGCCACGTGTCAGACCTAAAAATGTCCTTCGGAGTTTTTTTTCTTACTTGATGCATTCATATTACTCCTCAACTGAAGAATCTGCCTTGAATCAATTTTCAGCTTTCTTACCGTGTTCGCAGCTGCTGATTTGATTTACGATGAATGGATGTTGGATGATTCTTTCGACGATTCACTCAAAATTTGTGCGTCTCAAAGACAGTGAATGGCACGAGAATTCCGATCATGGCCATCACCGAATACATTCAGGAGATTCATTCTTCGCCATCCAGAACTTTAACAAATCCGATGTTAATTTCTCCGTCAATCGAAGTATCTGCCATTCGCTCTTTTTCCGATTCGATGGCCTACCTCAACGGTGCGGGGCCTACGGCAAACGGAGTCCAAGCTCCCCCAAGTTCAAAAAATGAGATCTCCAAGATCCTTCCGAATACTCTGTACCTGACATTCAACGCTCCACAGGTTGATGATTATGTGGGATTTCTCCATCCTTATCTGGATTACATTTACTAATCATCTCACAGCATCGCGGACTTTTCCTAACGTATCCACCCCTCCTCTGCGTGCCAGAACCGTCAACCAGTGGCACCCTTTTCCACGCAACATACGTTGAATCGAGATGGATTTTGGAAAAGCGCGCAATCAAAGACGTCTCGACGTCCAAGACCCTCGTCCTCCTCTATCGGATCCAGACTATCGACGGTAACACCAATAATCTCTCCGAACAATACCTCAAGTTCCAAGAAGTTCTTGAAAAGGTTCCCATGGGCAAAGCAGCAAGAGAAGCCGAATCCGGACAAGTCAGCAAGGAGGGTAACCCAGCACTTGGAGGGTACGATTGTGTCATCTGGACCGGCGACGCTCTCACAGCCCTGTCGAGGGAAGGTCTGATCGATTTGCGGGGGAGGTCAGTCGGTTCGTATCCCCTCACTTTTCACACGCGAGGGAAGCGCGACGTTGGGATATAGATAGATTGGATTACTAACTTTGCTGGGTTATAGATGAAGTGATGGCCGAAGCTCGGTCTTTAGCCGGGCCCGAGGATGCTCGGAGCATGGTTGGAAAGGATTTCGGGGGCTTGATGATCATGTGAGAGGGTTTTATGTCATGCTGTGTGAGTATTAAGGTGTTGTTGGTGTTGGGCCGGATGAAAGTGGGTGACTGGCGTTTTTTTCCTAGGGAACGTCTTGGAGTTTGAGACGTTATCTGTCTTCTTTCGTGCCTGGCTTTTTTTTTTTTCTTGGGAAGACGGTAATGGTTTGATAGGTTTGGTGCAGCGGTTGGGCTCCTGGGCTATCTCATTTTCTCACTAGTCAACAACGAGTGAGCTGAGTGGGTCCGTTCGCCTCTAATGTTCAAATATACGAGAACTCAAACCCCCAAATCACACACACCCATTTTTTTCGCGATGCGCAAGTTGTAGCCTTGTCGGGATACTATATCCTAATGATCCAAGCATTTCGTCATCGCTACCGACGCTATGGATACGATATCTCGTGCTGATGAAATGGATCTGAGACACCTTACTTACATACGCACTTGCGCACGTAATATACGGGAATGCAAGTGTAATGTTTGCCCGCGGAAGCACATCACATCAGCTTGCGCTTGCGCCCGAGCGGACGGGCGGGCCGATCCATGGTACACGTACGGATGATTTTCCACTAACTGAATGAGTGTCTAGTTTGGAATTTTTTGGAAGAACGTTACCGGTTTGTCGGGACTGAGATTTTTTGGGGGTTTGATAGGATCATAGATGCGAGAATGATTGTTCGTGGTGATTTTAGTATTTATTGGATTTCTTTGGCTATATTGTTGTAGTCCTTGTTAGTCAAGTTGGTTCTAGTAACTACTTGTATTTTTCTGTGAAATCAGTAACTGTTGTGTGAAGGGCTGTTGTTTTAATTTATCTAAATAGAACTTCTATATTTTATAAATAAGTATTATACCAGCTTTCCATTTATAACAGCACTGTGGTCTAGATTCTTGACTGGTATATCGTCGGAAGGCGATACTTAGTGTGCCTGTATAAGTTTATTACTAAAGGCGAGGTTATTTAATTATAAGTTATTAGAAATAAGGTTTATAATAATAAAGTTCTTTAAATCTTTGATAAGGAGTTCTCCTTAGGCAGAATAGGGGAGATATAGGTAGATTAGTTTTATATTAGAAGACTTTTGTTTCTCGTGTTTTTAGAGATTACGATAGTAATAAGTCGTTAATTTTAAGTTTAGGGTATAAACGCTACCTTCTAGGATTCAAATTGCTAGTTTCGGCCATACTTCTCAAACTATCCTTCTTACCCTTCAATTCGTGGTCGAGCTGCTTTTCGCATATCCAGCAATATCAAAAAGCTAAAAATAAAAAGCCCGTACTAGGTGTTGAATGGGTAAAAGAATGCCTAGTGAGTTCTTATAGCTACTCAACCGTTACTATAAAGGTAATCTTGCCACTTTCATCGATGCGGGACTCTAGCCCCAGTTCGTCGGCAGCTGAACCAAAATATCCATATGACTGCTCAAGTCTCCCCACATTGTCCTCGGACAAACCTTCCGTTCAAAATGTACCAAAGCGTTGAAATAATTGCTTATTTTCTTCGGAAACAGATTGCAATAAAATCCCTCTCTTCATTTGATCTCCACCAGCAACAGAAGAATATGAAATCGGCATCAAATAAACATTATCCCAAGTAGCACGAATATGTCACCCTTCTTGAGAGTTGGAGTCTCTGAATATAGTTCCTTCGTTGAACATAATTCCACCAGCCTCCAAAGAGCAGATATCATATATCGGCTTCATAGAAAAAATCTCCTTCAATATGGCGAGACAGCCAGCTATTTGGATGTAGCCTCCACTTACTGGTCCAAATTTATCAGAGGAAACGAGGTCGACCTCAGCATCTAGAATTTCTACGCAACCAGTATCGAAAGAGCCATGGCATACTATAGGCCCATTAATCGATGCCCAAGAACAAGTAGGTGCTTGATATTCTGTTTGCCTTACGTTATCGCTGGAGGCTGAGTTCCATAAAAGCTGTAATGGTAGTCTCTTTAACCACATACCAGCAATATATTCAACATCAACTTCTATTGAGTTCTAAAAGCTCTTGGCTATAGCTGAAATTGCGACCAAGTTGTCCGTTTTATATGTCAATGCTGTTTTGGAGTAAAATTCAATGATATTCATCTAAAAGAGACCATTATCCTCCAACCGCTCGTCCTCGGATTCGCCCCTCTTATAAGAGCTAGCCCGGTCTCCTTTCTCCTAATCGAGTCTTTTGAAATTCAACCGGGCCCAACGGTTCTCGTGGAAATTGAGGGGTAAGCCATTGGTGAAAAGTTCTCAAGCTGAACTCTCTAGGCATTCCCAAAACAATTGCTATTTAGTGAAATAGAGAGTGCGAGGAGAAGTCAACAGTTCTTGATACACCCAAGCTATTCGGTTAAGGGGGACAAGGACATATCGCCCTACCACTCCACAATCCTAGTTCAATTCGAAATGACTCTGTTAGAATAAGCCTATATCTCTTTGGCAAAACAAACTATATCGACTGTCCACGACATCGGCGGTAGTAATATTCAATACCGTATTTGAATACACACAGAACATTCAACTAGATTTAGCTAGCTAATCTTCTTTGGAGTCCTGAATGATGCAGAGGGAATCGATCTAGTTATACGAGAAACCCAGACATCTTGTTGCATAAATAGCACCTTGAAACGTTCTAGAGAGTGCGAAGATTTGTATCCCGTCTTTAAGGGTGTTTATGTTTGAAAAGAGGAGTTTGAATGACATATGGTTGCCCCAGCAGTGGCTCAGCGTTATATAGCTTAAACCAGCAGGTAGCTGTTTACAGAGCCGTAAATAGTTGCTTTCCTGAGATCCGACAAAAATCAGACGGGAAGGCACTTGGCAGTCCTTAGGCTACTCGATAGGTACCCGCGGGTAGGTAGGTATACCTATAGGTTACCAAGAACCTGTTATAACGTTCTGTTATTACGTAAGATCTCGATGTTACGTAAACGGGGTTTACTTAGCCTTGGAAGCGTTAAGCAGGTTCTAGTAGAGCGTTATCCTAATCAAGTGATGATATTAGAATATGAGTTAAGTATACGCTCTAACATAGGAAAACTATATAGCTATATAGGTCGTAGTAGTAGGGGACCGAGATATCGACAGGCCGACGAGTCCGCCTCGTTCCTTCGACCCCTCGGCCCCCACGTGACTAATTACATAATTCCGGGTCGTGACACTACTCCCTATATAGCCTAGCGTAGTCCTATACGCTTAAATACCCAGGCTATATCTTAATTCTACGACACGTCACTGTCCTTAACGATGCCTTCTAACTACGCCACTAAGATTAAACAACGACTTCTTACTACTCGTGATATTAAAGACACTAGAATCGTAATGTCACCCTATACCCGCTATACTAAGGAAAATCGTCGTTATATCGTAAAGAAGGAAAGGTCGGCTCGTTATAGCGAATACGTAAGGGCGAAGGTCTCGTACGACGCCTATATCCCCTTAACTAATCTTTAGGATTCTAAAGTCCTATCGATTATAGCTCGTAAGGCAATTACGAAGTAGTAATAACGCCTAGACGAATAAATAAAAGAAACCCTAGTAAAGATACTTCGGCTATAGTAGTAGAAGGATCTTCTTACGAAGAGAGAGGAGGAAATGTCTCGTAAGGGGCTCTAATATCTAGATAAGCTAAACGTAGCTAAAGAGGCTAAGAGAAAAGGGAAAGAGATTCCGAACGATCCTATTGTTCTACTTAGCGACGACGATAACGCGCTCTAGGCAGAACTCCTTTCTACTCCTGTTAAAGGTAGTCCTAGAACATAGAAGAGCTATAAAGGTTTACTCGTGTCTCCTAGGTATTTTCTAAGTCTAGGAAGTCCTTCTATTTTATTAACTACTTCTAGGTATTCTAGATTTTCTTAATAGCTATAATTAACTCGACGTTATAGAGTTTCCCGCTATTATTTGTCTCGGCTTTTAAGTTCGTAACGATAGGCACCTTAGCTAGCGCGGGTTCGAGGAAGGACATATAGAATATAGGGTAGACTCTTATTTTTTTTAGTAAAGAGAGTTTATAGGTTAGGGGTCCGCGTTCCTCGCCGACTAGGAATAGTCTAAGTTTCTTATAGTTAAGCTTATTATTTAGTCTTTTCGTTAAGATATTTATATAGAAGAGATAAACTTTATCCCTCTTTTTAAGAGTAGGCTCCTAGTTACGTCGTTTGTTATAGTAGTCGGTATTTTAGTCCGTAATAAACTTTAGTTCTTCTACTAATATCTTATATACCTAAATTATCTCTATTACTAATAGCTTTACTCGTTCGTTATCGACTATCGATATTCCTAGTATAGTAGGGAAAGCTGCTACTCTCGGAGGGTTAGTTCTCCCGCTCCGGACTACCTATAAGTGTATTTATACTCTCCTTTCTCCCTTAGGGAGAGGGGACAACAACGGAATAAGATTAAGTCAGCGATAAAGATATACCTATAATTTATGTTTATACCGCTATTTTAGGAGACGCGGTTTACTCCCTTATTCTTGTCCTTTTATACTAGTTCTCGATATACTACTAGCTTAAATCTATAGTTCGTAAAGAACGGAATAACTCTTATAGCCTTACTTATTGATCTATAATAGGCTAACTATACTAATAGTAGGAGGGCGACCTAGTTATCCTGTTTCTAGTCGTAGTAGTAACGTAGATAGGCCTTAATAACCTAGTTGTTTCGCTTATTCCCGCCGTTAGTCTAGGGGTAGAAGGCCGTACTAAGGTTCTTTTTTACCTTTAAAGATATTATTAAGATAGTCTAGAATTTTAATATAAAAAGCTTATCTCGGTTAGAGTATATCTCTTTTAGTAGTCCGTGGTTCGTAACGACGGCTATTAGGAAGGCGTATAATAGTTCTTCTATAATATTTAATTCTTAATATAAAAGATAGATATCGTATTTAGTAAGTCTATCTATAATTACTAGGATCGAATCGTACTTAACCTATATTATAAGATCTCTTAACTTTAATAACTTAATAATAAAGTCTTATAATATTAATTCTTAAGGTTTAGCGAATATCTTTCCGGTTTATATTCGTCTATAAGGTAAGTACCTCGACGATTTGTTTTATAAGTACTTATAGTATTCTATAACGATTTGTTTGACTTCTTTCTTTATTCTAGGGAACTAATAGTTTCTTAATAGTCGGAAATAAGTTCTTCTAACGCCCTAGTGTCTATAGGCTAGTAATATATGTTGTTCTATAATAAATTCTTTTTAGACGGCTTCTAGTAAGAAGATCTTATTATTCTCGTTATATAAGAATAGGTAGATTCCGGCGTCCCTTCGGTAGATCCTAAGCCTATCGATTTAGTCTAATATAAGTCCTGATCTAGCTTCCTAGATCTTAACTACCTATAAGTCGTCCGTTCGCTCGGCGACCGCGGCTTCCCTAATAGCGGGTATAAGGAGGTCGTCTTTCTACTTGAGTAGCGCTGACTCTTAATAGACCTTATCGCTTTCGTAACCCGGCTTCCGGCTTAGGGTATTAGCCCGTAGGTTATCTTTCCTAGGGACGTGTTTAATCACGATATTAAAGTATAATAGTTTCTTAGCCTATCTCGCGAGTCGACGATTCTCTAGGACCTTCGTAGTAGTAAAGGTTTAAAGATTAATATAGTTATTAAGGATAGTAGTCGGAAATAGAGCTCCCTAGAGGTATATTTTCTAGTAGTCGAGGGCTTTAATAATCGTAAGTAATTCCTTCTCGTAGATATCGTAATTCTATTCCGCTAGGGATAGTTTCTACGAGAAGTAGGCGATAAGATAAGTCTTCTCGTTGTCTACCTTTTATAAATAGACTATACTAACGTATATGTCGGACACGTCGTATTCGACCGTGCTTTCGCGGTCGGATAGGTACGATTTAAGGACTAGTTCCTTCTCGAATCGTCTTTTAAGGTCTATAAAAGCTCGTAAGCATTTTAGGTCGTCTATAAAGTTAAACACGACTCTTTTACGGGTAAGGTTCGTTAGCGGCTCGGCGAGCCTATTATAGTCTTTAATAAACATTCGGTAGAAGTTAGCGAATCTTAGGAATAATAGGACATCCTTTACGTTCTCGAGAGGATCCTAGTTTCTAACTACTTCGCTTTTTTCTAGGTCGATATATAGTTCCCTTAGACGAATTATATATCCGAGGAACAAGACTTGTTTAACTCTAAATTAGTATTTCGATAGTTTTAGTCGTAAGTCAACCTTATCTAAGGCTTCTAAGACCTTAAGAACGTGTCCTTTATAGTCTTCCTCCTATTCTAAATAAACGAGGATATCGTTAAGATAATAAATAACGAAGTATCTGAGGTATTCGACTAGGATCGCGTTATTTTATCGCTAATACGTTACCGGCGCGTTAGTTAGCCCGAATAGTATTATCGTATATTCCTAGAGTCCGAAGGGTAATGAAAACATAGTAAGGGATTCTTATCTTTCTTTAATCCTAATTAAATTAAACGAATTCCGCTAATTAAGTTTCGTAAACATAATAGCTCTAGCGAGCTTATTACGGAGGTATTATGTCGAGGGTATTAGATAGACGTCTTATATTATAATACTATTTAAATCGTGATAGTCTATATAAGGTCTTCTTAAAAGATCTCCTTTCTTATATACTAGTATTATATTTAATATATACGGCGATTTTGACTTCTAGACCTAGCTTTTCTTAGCGGCTATAGTTACGTATTCTTTAAACGTCTTTAAGGTCCGTAGATTATAGTTCCGAAGTTTCTATAAAGGTAGTAACTTATCTTCTTTTAAGTTGATTTTATAGTCCTAGGGCTAGTGTTCCGGTAAAGCTTTAAAGTCTTATAGATCGTCGAATAGCCTAGCGTATCGTTTATATTATACCAGAATTTTCGTCGGTAGAGGACCGTTTATATTAACCAGTCTAGGCGCTTTTCCGGAGGTTACGCCTACCTCGTAATAGCCTAAGAGTTAATTACTATTATATCTATAGCGCTCGAAGGTGATTAATCCCTTTACCTAATCGATATTCGGGTTATATTGTCGGATCTAGGGAATTCCTAAGATTATAGAGTATCGACTTATAGGTATTAGATTAAAGGACAATTATTCGGTATATCTGTTAGGTATCTATAAAGTGTCTATAATAGTTTATCTTTAGACCTATCTATCCGTTCCGGCGTTCTTATCTCCTAGTAGTCTTAGATAGTAGGGGTTTATTTTAGTTTTGGTCTATAATCCGTGTTCTCGGACTAGGTCCGGATTAATAAAGTTATCCTCGGCCTTAGAATTAATCAGGGCCTTAATACGTCTTTTCCCGTACTAGAGCTAGACGCTTAGTTAGGATCCGTTGTTACCGGCTATAGTAGCTAATTCTTTTCCTAAGCCGGGCTTATTAAGAGATCTAGTAGATAAAGTCGCCTACTCTCTACTTAGGCGGACTTCTTCTTCGTCGTTAGTTCCGTACCTAGTCTCTTCGATAACGTAGTTCTAGATATAGTTCTCCTATCGTCGCGAGATCCCGTAAGACCTTATCGTCTATCCTAGGAATCGGTAGAGTGTGTTTAGTTAGAGTTCTCCTTCTTAAAAACGATAATCGAATCTTAGGCCTTCTTTCGTGATTTCCGGATAGTTCTCTTATCGCTATACCCTATACGTTAGTCCTTAGTATTAAATTTCCTAAACCTAGTCGGGGCGTAGGATCGGGGCTAGCCTAGGTAGGTGTTCGGGTACTAAGAGTACGACGAAAACGGTATAACTATCGTTAGGGCTCCTCTAGTAAATAAACGACTAGAAGGATATACGTCTCGAGTCTCGATAGTTAATCTAAAATAACTCTCCTATTACGGGTTCTCGCCTTAACCTATAGAGTTCGACGTAATACCCTTTTATATATAAGACGTCTAGGTTCTTATCTAGTTTCTCGTCGAAGAATATCTATTTCCGGTAGTAGCCCTTAAGTCCGTAATAGATCTAGTGTTCTCCGATACCTAGTAAATGTTATAGCTCTATAAAGGCACTAGGGCCCTGACGTNACGTAGGGACGTATTTGCAAGAAGNTGCTATATTAACGAAGAAACTAAGCTGAGGAGAGAAGAAGGAGAGGTNGCCCTNAAGGGGCCTTATATANAGGAGGTGAGTACTGGNAAGCGAGGTCACGTGATAAGGGGTTAGGGGGACGTGTCGCAGCCTCCTGTCGCATATAGCGCNANACTGTCTGAGTCTCNNTAGTCNCAGGACTNTGCGTTNNACTAGGTCTNTGACANTNCNCTTCTTCGTCGATAATTCTAAGAAACAGAGAATACTACTTGATTTATATTACTTGCGTATACTATAACACGAAGCCGTAAACTAGCCTTAGTAAGCAGTATCTGTTTAGATAAATGTTATAATATTAGCTATATTTATTATAGTAGGGTACTTATAGGGTCTGCCTCGTCCTCGCTTTAGTAGAATAGTTAGTACTACTACTACTAGTATAGAAGGAGTTATTATCGCTAGGGGTTCGGGGTTATCTTCTTTATTAACCTGATTAAAAACAGCCTAGTAGTTTAGATCTTATAGGTACGGCGTAATAATAGTACTACGGAAGGCCGTAGGTCCGTAAAGGAGCTCGACTGTTACTGTCTCCCTGTCGACGCTTAGTATTATATATAGTCCTTTCTAAGAGCCTATTTAGCCGGTATTACTTTCTCTCTATACTAAGACTAGTGAGTTAAGGGGTAGGCCTTAGATTACTACTATATTTAGGCTATTTCGAGTGTTTAGAGCGTCTACTACTTATCGTTAAGCTCGTAGCTTCTTAATCTCGTCTATAGCCTTCTTTAAAGCTACTAAGCGCTAGGTAATAGTAGGAGATAGTATATCTAGTTTAGTTATTCTTAGATAAGTATTAAATATAAGAAGAGTTAGTATAATATTATTTAGACTAGTAGAGTTATTAATTACTTTAAATATTATCTATAAGGTAAAATCTAGTTTGATTCTAGGGATCTTAGTTATAATAATCTAATAAGAACGTCGTAGAGGTCTATAATAGCGTTCTACTATACTAATTAAGTTATATACCTCTACTAGGACTAGTTTTACCGAGATGCCTATATTATTAGCATATTACTTAAACTCCTTACTAATAAAGTTCTTACTAGCGTTATAGATAATAAGGTCTAGGAGTCCTAAGTAGGTATTAATCTAGTATATATATAGAGCTTCCTAAGTATACTTAGCGCTAATATCTTTAAGGAATCTACTAGCCTAGAATTAGGTTACTTTGTTAATAATATATAATATTAGCTTGTTTTTAATATAAAGAACGTTAATAACGATATTATAGTTAAAGGAGATATTATCTTAAAATATAAATCTAAATCTATTAGATAATCTTCTATACTTCTAATAAAACTTATAATATCTAGTAAGATATTTAATTACTTCTACTTTAATATAATATCTAAAACGCTTAAATATTATATAAAGTTGTTTAACTAAAGAGTAGCTAAATCAGCGATATAGATAGGCGAGTTTAATATCTATAAAGAAGTAGAGGTTATAAGAAAAAGATTTAATAAGAAAGGAATAGAGAAAAGTGTTTTAAATAAGAAATATATATCTAAATCGCTATATAACTAATACTAACTTTAAAGATAATAGGAAAATATTCTTAATATTATTAAATCAAAGTTATAGACGATCTATATTAGCTAGAGAGAAAAAGAATAGTATATTTATTTTAATAATATAAAAGCTAATCTTATTAATAGAGGTAAAGATAGTGATTAAACTAATAAAAGAGGTCGAGCTAATATCGAACTATATTATAACTATATCTTTTAAGGTTATATTAATCTATATAGAATCGTCTAGGTTTTATAGAATAATAAACTATCTATAACTAGCTATTAAGTACTTTATAGCTCTTATATCGATTATAATACCTATAAACTTATTAGACGAATAATAAATATTAATATTACTAGTATATATATCTATAGATATAGTATCTTCTATAGTAAGAGAGTAGGTAAAAGATGTCTTTACTAGTTGATTTATTATTTCTAGGGCTTATAAAGCTATTAGGTTACTAGTAAAAGTATAGTATTATATAAAGATTATATTCGACTATAAGAGAGAAGTAGAGTTAGGTTTTATTTTAATAGTTAAGCTTTAAAAGGCTTTTTTAATCTCTTTTTTTTGATTTAAAACTACTATTTCTTTTATATTTAGCGATATACTACTTAAATCGAGTATTAAAACTCTCTCTAAATCGTCTTTAGAACTTGTCTTTATTCTTAGCCTTAAATCTAGCTTTAGATTCTACTTATTTAGTTTTAATATACTTTTATAATCTATAACCTTCTTTATTATAGATAAAGTATTATTATATATATAATAAGCTTAATCTTAATCTATTATATCTTAGCCTATGTTTTAACGTATTATAGTTCTAGTTAGAATAGTATCTATAGTCTATAAAGTACGATTCTTAGCTTATAGTCGTAGCTTATTCTTTCTTATATATTATAATCAAGGACTATAGCTTATTAATTAAAGCTTCTAATATATCTAGGGGATTAGAAATAGTATATCTATAGGCTAGAATACCTTAGTAGGCTATAACAAGCTTATTATAAAGAAATATAGTTAATTATAGGTCTAGGGTAAGGCTATATTATAATTAGTAGATCTTATTAATAAGGAGAAGTAAAGACTATTAGGTAGTCTTATCTAGGTTTACTTTAATATAAGATTATAAGATAATAGAGTTCTATTTATTAAGGTTTTTATAGTTAAATCTAAGGCCTTTAAAGAACTTTTAGATATTAAGATATATATTAGAAAACGTTATTTCTAATATCTTTATTATATAATACTAGTCCTATACTAGGCCCTTAAATATATATAAGAACGCCTTTATATACGCCTCTTATAGTATATTAGCTCGGCTATAGAGGTCGTAAAAGATTATAAGCTTATATTAGAAGCTATTATTAGTTCTTCTATACTATTATTCTTCTATATATATCTTTAAGGCGTTAGTAATCTCTTTTCCGTATCTAATATATTAGGCTAGGGTAAGGGGGGAGCTACTTTTATAAAAGGAAGAATATAGACTTATACTAGAGGTAGGCTTAAAGTATACTATATAATCGATAGAGCTATTATTCTTAATTATTTCTTAAATTTAAGATAAAATAAACTATTTATATTTCTTTTTAACGATATTAATCTCTTTTATTATCTATAATTATACTTACTAGAATATAGTACGTTGTTTTATTAGCTCTATAACTATATATAACCTAGACTCTACGTCTTAAGAGAGTATTTTATAGTTTATAGATAACCTTTTCCTTAATAGTTTAAAAGATCTTAATAATAAAGTCCTTAAACTCGTCTTAGAAGTCTTCTTATAAGATTATGTCTATCTATCCTTTTTTTTCTTATTTATAGATTTTAAATTTAATAAAATCCTTAGCTTTACTAACCTAAGTCTTAATATCGATTCTGTCGTCCTATTTCTTAGTCTTTATCGCCTAATCCTTTTCTTAGTTCGCTATCTTTATAGAGCTCTGACTAGACTTTAACGAGGCGGAGAGGAATAGAGTTATTATAGAGGGACCTGAATCTATATAGTAACTCTATTTAATAGGGGGAAGATTACTATAGGCGAAGCGTATACGTTCTTAAAGCCTAATAGTAGGTTTGTTATAAGTAGTCGTACGAGATCTAAAAAGCATCGCGCGAAGTCAAAGTCCCTAGTAATATAATTCTAGTTTACCTACTATATACCTATATATATATATATATATATTCGCGTATTCGTAGAGGAGGGGAATTCGTAGAGGAGGGGGATTCGCGGAGGAGAGGGATTCGCGTTCGATAATAAAGGTATTCGTAGTCTCTAAGGTTTTAAAGGTAGAGTAGTAACGTAGTTAATAAAGTAGTAGATTTAATCTATAGTATAAGGATAGTCGTCGGGGTAAGAGAAGAGTATTTAGTATATTTAAAGAGGTAGTTATCTCTTTAAGGTATTTACGTATTCTTATTAGCTAATATTTAAAGCTTTTAGCTATATAGAATAAACTCTACTCTCTTTAACTCGAAGATACGATATTAAGGACAGGAAGCTATAGTTATATAATCTAAGTTCCTTCTTTAAGAGTATTATACCTTTCTAATCTATACGCGCTTACTGATTAGTATCGATATTATCTAATATAGTATACTATATATTATTATTATAGAGATCGATTAGATATATATTATACGGTATTATATTATATAATACTCGAATAGTAAAGAAGCTATTCGGAGGGGTATAAATATAAGAAGTAAGTTATATATTAATAGGCTAGTCCTAATATAGTAAGCGTGATTACGTGATTACGTTACGTATAACTATAACCTATTAGTATAGCGATAATAGTTTTAGATTCTTAATATATAAATATAATATATTAGATCTTAATATTAGTCTTTTATTAAAAGCTTTTCTAATATTATTAAAATTAAAAGTTCGTTTTATAATTAAATCTTTTTTTTTTTATATATAAATTTTTTATTTATTAATATCTTTTTCTTATTAGTTAATCTCTTTATTTTTATAATAATAAATATTAAAAAAAGAACTCTTATTAATAATTTTAATAAAATAATCTTAGACTTTTAATCTAAAAATATTATTTTTTAATATATCTAACTTTTTAATCTTAAACTTTAAACTTTAGAATAAGAAGAATACGAGGTTATAAACTAGCTTTAAGCTTAAGCTAAAAGAATTAAATATATAGACCTAGTTTAAAGGCCTAGCTAGGACCTATTATATAACCTTATATCGTATATATAACCTCGTTTTAGACCTCGTCTAAGCTCTTTATTTTAGTATTCTAAGTAATAGATCTACGTTACTATTAGTCTATTATAGTTAGCTATAAAGTTATATTTATAATTTATATTTATATCGCTCTTTAAAAGGATATAGTTTATTTCTTTTATTCTTATTATAGAAGGACAGATATAACCTAAAAGAGAGAGAGTTTAAATAGATATTAATTTAACTTAAAGAAGAAGAAGCTACGCTATTTAAGAACACGTCTTTTATTCTTCTTCGCCTAGGTCACGTGTCTACGAACTACGTAACTATCTAGCGACCGACTGACTTCCTTACTATATTATTATTTTATATTATTAAAACTAAGATCTTAGACTTTAAAAGATAACTTAAAGAATGTTCGCTACTAGCCTATATAAGATAAGTGTAATATAGTTCGCTTACTTATAAAGGGACGTCCGTCACGTGGCTTAGATCGTCGGCGGATGTCTAGAATAATATCGGTAATAAACCTCTGACATCTAGGATTATAGTTCTAGGGCACTTAATACGTAACACGGGATACTAGATAATNCTATTGATTTCTATTATTATTAGGTCTTNGTATCAGACCCCCGTCGGTAGTAGATAGCTAATAAAAAAGGGGGCTTCTCTAGACCCCTCGGGGCTAGAGATTAGTTCTATACTAAATCTTTTTCCTACTACACGTGACTTCTTTGCCTACTAACGCCTCCTCCTTATATAGGAGCTAAACCTCGTACGAGGCTAGCTAAGGAAACTAGGGGTAAGAGAAGACGAGAAGAACAAATAAGACTACGCCGAATACTTAATAGAGCGACGTATAGTACTAGAAAACTCGAGATAGATATATATAGACTAGGCGGGGACCGCGTAGGCGAGGTACGCTAGAGGATATAAGATAATAGATAGGCGAGGGGAGCTTATTAAGAAAGATAATATTAACGTTAGACGCTATACTATAGACGAAGACGCTATTATATAAATAATAGACGAAGCTTTTATTAGAAAAGACGGCGGCTTCTATTATATATACGTAGGGTACGTAAAGACAATTAGTATATACTATAAGAGGACACTATCGACGTCTATCGCGGCTATACTAAGAATATAAGACGCGATTAACAACGGCCGAATAATAGTTAAACACCTCTTTAAGACGGACGAGTATACGGATATACTAGAGGTGACGCCTAGCGCCGGAACGAACGAAAGAACCTCTACGGGGGCGAGAATAGTAATAGCTACCGGGACAAATAAAAGGACTAGGTCTACGGGCCGGGGCCGAGTAAGAGTAACTAGAGAAAACGACGACGTAACTATAATATAGCCGGCGACGGTAGGGTAGATAAGGAGGCACGTTAAATAGAGACAACGCGATAGGCGGGCGGCGGAATACGAGACAGCTAAACTATAGTCCTATAGGGACCTCGGGATAGGGGCAACGGACAAACGCGCCGCGGAAGTAAAGACAAAGAAGGCTTAGACCGGCTCTATAAGGGAGACTACTAGGTATATCATCGCCCTAAGAAGCGGACACGAGAACTTCTAAGAATACCACGACCGCTTTAAACACAACACTATAGTACGGTACGCTTATATAGGGACACTAATACGAACTAAAAATCACTTTATTAGATACGAACTCGTAAACGAGGGAGGAACAGAGCCCTAGCAGGGCAATAAGGACGGCCTAACGCTACTTAACAGAGTAGGCGGCCGTAAGATAAAGACAACCGAGGAACGGACTAGATAGCTCCTGACTAAGGGCGTTAAGGTACTAGCCGACTAGCTAGCTAAGACCGGGTATAGCCGCCGCTTTATAACGGAGAAGCGGTTCGACACGGTAAGCGGAGGAAGGTCAGTGGTATACGAGGGACTTATTAGGAGAGAACCTAGGGCACTAGGGACGGAAGGAGAGCCGTCGGGGGACAGTAGGGGCGATAAGGCGCGACCCGAGGGGAGCGCGGAGCTAGCTAAGTAAGACACTAGAGGGATAAACAAAAACTAGAGGACAAGCGTACGCGCGCTACCTAAAGGAAGGACAAAGACTGAGGGCGTAGCCCCGAGCTAAAGAATACATAAGAGGCAGTAGAGAAAGGGGCCTAGTAGGGAACAAATGAACGGGCGTGCCTAAGTAAGAGTAGCTAGAAAAGTCTTAGAATAGTAACCCACGCGTAGCGTGGAAGACCCGACTATCAAGGGAGGGGCAGTTATATGGTCTAACGACCGCTAGCTAACAATAAATCAATCCTATCCTATCCCCTTTCCTCTTCCTCTCCCTCTCCTTCAACAGAAAAGTCGCCCCCTAGGAACAACCACCTATCTGAATTACTAGCTCCCCTCGCCTATAGCCTATCCCTCTCCCAACCTATCCAACCCTAAAACACTTCTACGTGAGCAGCCTGTCTTAGTCGCCTCTTCTAGAAGTGTCATCCCTCCACTTCTCCACCCAAAACCCCCGAGTCATCCCTAGCCTACGAGAAATCAAAGACACGGCCTATCCCGCCCCGCGTGGAAACCACGCCGGAATAATGTCCCCGCATTAATCAATCAACCCTGCCGCATCGTACCTAAACCTGTACTCGTATGCGTTCTAATTATTCCCTCTATCGAATCGAATCTGCATCCGTGTCCGTGTCCCTATCGCATCTATACTGTATTTGCATTGTACTCGTACCGTCCCCAGCCAAACCTCTCCAGTAAACACTCCACCAGAAAAAACCACGGCCTATCCCGCGTGGACGCACAGCGGGTCTCCACAATCCATGAATCGCCCTTACTGCAGTGCCGCATCATACTTACTCGTTACCGCCTAACGTAAGCGTTCCATAATCCTCCATTCTCTCACATCACTTCCGCATCGCATTTGTTACTCGTACCCGATCTCAAACCCCTCCAGTAAACCCCTCCCCCATAGTCGCCATTAAAACAGCACCTCCCTGCTTATTGGACATCCGATGCCTCTGCTCTTAAGCCTCTTATTTCAATCACACCCCGGGGGTTTCTTTCCCGCCCTACTGGTATCTGCAAGTGCGATGTGCTTCAGCCCTGACCTGCACTTCTCGTTTTCTTTCTTTTCTTTTTTTTGGTCTGAACCCTGGGGAAATAATAATCGCCTCAAGGTTAGGGGGGTGATCATGAGCAAGTGAGTCTGGGGAGATGGTCCTAGTTATCGCTGCCGCAACACTTGCTGTTTAAATCCTCCAGTTCCGCTACTCACTTACTTTCTTCTATCCAAACCCCACTTGCCATATATTTTTACTTTTGTGGTTGCTTCTGCACTGGTTTGACCCAGGAAGTCACTATGTCTTCATCTCCATCGGTATCGCCCGGCACACTGACAGAAGATCGCGGCCCCTCCCTCGTCGCCGTAACCTCCGTATTCCTAACCCTCACCATCCTCAGCGCCTCAATTCGAATATTCACCCGCCTCCGCGTAGTAGGCTGGATCGGTGCCGACGATGCTTTAATATTATGTGCGGCTGCAGCAGCCGTTGCCGAGGCCGCTGGAACAATTGCCGCGACGAGATATGGGTTGGGAAGACATATTGAGGAGCAGTTGCCCGAATGGAGGAGGCCGTATGCGATTGCCGATTTGGTGGCTTCGCTGAGTTATTCGATGTCGGCAATGTTTGTGAAGTTGTCGTTGTTGGCGTTTTATCTGCGGTTGAGGTATGAACTCCTCGAGGAGTATTTGAGATATGGGCACTGACTTGGTGAAGTCCAAATGGAATGTTTAGGAAACTTACTTATGCTATGATGGTTGTCTCCGCCAGCTTTGGGGTTTCCAGTGTTATAGCAGCTGGCGTGCAGTGTGTACCAGTCTCCATGCTATGGGACTCTACACAAGCAGGCCACTGCATCGACGTCAATTCTTTCTATTTCGCCAACGCAGGTATTCATATCTTTACCGAGCTATTGATATATATCTTGCCAATCCACACCTTGTGGAAGTTGCATCTTCCACTCAGGCAAAAACTCGGACTTTGTGGTTTGATGGGTGTGGGAGCCATGTGAGTATCTTAGAAGACCACGAGAAATGGATACTAATCCTCTGCAGGCTCATCGTTATCAGCTGTTACAGAATTGTGACGATCAGAGATCTGCTCGCTTCGAATGACACAACATGTAAGAACCTAAAACTATTTCTGCTGACTTGCTAATCTCAATTCAGGGAACACTGTTGCCCCATTAATGTGGTACACAATTGAGCTCAATCTTGCCATCTTCATCGCATGCGGTCCGGCTTTCCTGTCCTTCTTCCGCCGTTACCTGCCTATGGTCTTCGGAGGTCAGACATCCCGAAGTAGATCAAAGGCATACCAGCACAAGGAATACAAGAATAAAAATTCGTACCCTCTGAGATCAGTATCGCAAAATGGTCAACACCGGACGCTTTCCAAAAACCCAGGGGTTAAAACGACAATAACTTCTAAGGACGCAACATTCTTTGATATAGAGAATAGCAGCGAAGAAAGAATAATGGTATCCAATGCTGGAATACAGAAACAGGTTGATGTTTGGATTGAAAACGAAGAGAATGAAGCGACAAAATCCAAAATCGGTTTGGGACGGGAAGATTTTCCATGATATATAATTGTGTCCACCTATGTTTTCATGTAAATGCAGCCGCTCATACGGCCAGGGTATATTAGGGTTAAATGCGACTAAATCTAACATTACAAATTCTAGTCTGCAAACCAAGTTTTTTGCAGTAAGCATCAGCTACTATGTCCAAAAGTAGAGCTGAGAATCTCCTTGAGACCTGCCGTTCTTCCGTGTTTGCGTTGGATATGAACCCAATTTGATAATGAGAAGACGATGATCATCAAAGCAACTAAGCCAGCCACTGCAACGAAAAACTGCCAGATATCTGGATTGGCGTTGGTGCCAGAAATCTCCGACACATTCATGCCGTAGATTCCAGACATGATGGTGAAAGGAGCAAATATGTACGTGAAAGCGTTCGTCAGAGAATTCCACCGAGTCTCGGATTTTCTCTGTCGAATTGCAGCCATCTTTTCTCTGTTTTGCCATAATAAGTCTGTCTGCTCGACCAGGTGTTTAAAATCTTCCTCGAGCGCCGCACAGCTTTCCTGTGTGACTTCCTCATCTCGGCCAGCCCAGCCCAGACTTCCACTCCTTTGCACAAGTGCTAAGGACCGCTTGATCTCTTCTGTATGTCCAATAGAGGTGTCTGATATGCCGTTGATAAGACGATCTTCCTCGCGAATAGCCGTAATGATCTGATTCCAGCAGAAACAATTGAGACGGAAAACATTCGACATTGTGTAAAAGGGTGACTGGGCAGCCTGTGTGTGGTCCATAAACTCTAAAGACTCGATGTATAATTGACGAATTGATTTTGGCTCGAGTAGAATCGGTGGGGGAAGAGGTGATTCGAAAGGAGGGGGCGGCGTGAGGGCTCGTGGGGAGACATTGTGTTTAGTGTGTGACCCGAAAAGAACAACTCCTGTAATCACGGCCATCTCGGTCAGTGGTATGCTTGGCAGCTTGAGAAAGTGACATACCGGTCCATCCAGTGCCTTGGGCATCAGGCTATGGATTGTCAGTTATGCGGCAGTGGTTCCTCGAGGTAATCCGCCTACCTGAACATAGACCATGACCTTGAACTTCTCTGCATCCGTCCGCCGCGGCTGCGAAGAGGAAAGGATGCCAAAGCCAAGATTTACGTATGGAGCTCGATGTCGCTGCGAGGGGGTAAATACATGGCCTTTGCTGAAGATACTCCAAGAGAAAAAGCGTGGGTCCAGCTTCAACGAGCTTCCCAACACCTCGATCAGTTCTGGCGTAGGAACTTTTTCGTATTCCACCAAACATAGCCGTACCTGGACGCCGTCTCGACTCTGTATGCTCAAGAAGTTGGCTAAATCAATCTCGTTGCACATGTCAGGCCATCGGGTCTGTTTGAAGTCGGTCGAGATGTCCAAGACCGAGGCTATAATACCTTCCTGCGATTCTGCAGTTTTCATATAATGATCGAGATCGCTGAGATTGTTCCATCCTGCTGCAACAAGACTATGAACATATTCGTGGTAGGGTGCCTTGCGCTGAGTCCAGTCCAGCGATGAGGCGTGGGTCAGCTTGCGATTTCTCCATGAGAAGCTCTTGTGGACAGCTTCGATGCCCGAGTCAATTGTATGCTCCACAGCATCAATTGTTTGGCGCCTGGAATGATGGCCATTCAATCGGGAATCGAGGTTGGCTTCAGCAGTGCTGGAAGATCCGGCTGGCGAGGATGCCATTGCGGTGGGGTTGGGGAGCTTGAAGTTGGAGCTGCCTTGGCGTCGGGGACCCCGGTTATGGTCTGGGAGTGCTGTATTTAGCGAGGTGCCCCCTGAATTTATTCGCAGTCGGTACTGGTACGGGTTCATGATTCACACCAACTCTCAGGCACAAACCATTTTCGCAGTCCATCATTCAATGCCTTCACGCCTTAAGCCTCAACTCATTGTACGAGTACTATAGTACCCCGCGCCAAGCAAGCCAAGTAGGCAATCGTTTTCCATTCAAGACTGCTATTAGTTGTCACGTCACCTACGGTGTCAGATTCGATCTTCGTCGTCGACATTTCCCGCTTCATCGTCAATCTGATCAGAATGCCTTTATGAAAATCCCGCAGAATAATTCAGAGTTGGTGGTGGGCGGTGCAACCTAGCACGCGAATTACTGCGCAGATTCTAAAAGCCTAGAAGATGTTCGGGAATCACCAGTCATTTTTCGTTCCCTAAAATCCCTACAGCACCCGGGCGTCGACACGAGTACCCCGTTACAAATTTACTTGCCATTGGTTCTTTCGTATGATACATGGAGTTTTTTCGTTTGGTGCCTACCGGCTCCACATGGAGAACAAACGGAAAGTGGCACAAACATCCCTCACTCCAGCTATCACTGCGTATTTGAAGAGCCTGATGTACCTTGTGCACCGTAAGCGGTGTCATTTGTAAGGGTTTAATTCTCCGCGTCCGATGCAACATGAACAAAGGAAGATTTGTGAGATTTCTATAAGTGCAAAGGGATTAGACGCTATCAAGATTCCTGAACAATTAACACACTTCCCTCAATAATAGTTCTCCCTCGTCTAGCCATGAGGCAATTCAAAATCTCCCAGTTGTTCGCTCTCTTTACTTTTTATCCTCTCACCTATGCCTTTCAAGAATGTCCATATCTCGGCCCCGACTTTCCAGCTCCAACAAATCTCACCAACAGCTCCACCTTTCAAAAAGCATTAGCAAATCTCACATCTACAATTGAAAACGGAATTGTCTCTGGGACTCTGTTCCCAAATTCGACGTCTTTCTCGGTGGAAATATTTTCAACCAAAAATCCCAATCCTCTATTCGAATATCATCACACGTCCCCAAACTTACAGTTATTCAATGGGACCAAATTAGTTGACGGCAATAGCATTTATCGCATTGCAAGCATCTCCAAACTCTTCACGGTCTACCTTTTCCTCATCGAAGCAGGAGATGTGCATTTTCATGATTCAATAACAAAATTCATTCCTGAGCTGGCAGAGGAAAGCATATTCTATTCAAACGACGAAGCTGCAGACTTTGTTGACTGGGAATCCGTTACCATTGGTGAACTTGCAAGTCAGATGTCGGGGATTTCGCGAGACTGTAAGTCATCAAATGAACTTGAGAGAGAGAGAGAGTAAGACTAACAGATTCGAGATTCTGGAGATTTATTGGCCCAGGGTGCTGGTCTTCCAATAGCTGAGTTTGGGTTTCCACCACTTAATGCATCCGACTTTCAATTATGTTTACAGCCGGGAGATTGTGACAGACAACGTATGGTCGTTCCTTTACTCGGTCTCTTCCTTTTCCCAATATCATGGACTTCTCAAGAAAGTCTTGCAGAAAGGATTTCCGTATTTTGGAAGAACCACAAGCGTGGCCATGTCCTAGCAAAACTTGCAACACTTTGAAAATGCGTGAGAGAAAAGCTTAATCTCAAACCAAACATTCCATACGATTTCTTCACAATTTTCTCGCCTACTAGGGGGTTATGACAATTATACAATACTAACACAAACCATAGAATTTTTCAAGGCTTTCACCATCGAACACCCCGTCTTCGCAACAGCCACAACTCCAACCTATAGCAATGTCGCCTTCCAACTCCTTGGCTACGCTCTCGAAAACATCACCAAAAACTCCTTCGCCTCCCTGCTCCAATCATCTCTTCTCGACAAACTGGACCTGAACGGGACATCCTACACGCCTCCAACAGACCTCACACACTTGATAATTCCCAGCGACGCGGCAACGAGCTTGTGGAATCTCGACTACAAAGACTTCAGCCCGTACGTCCACGTTCAAAGTTCCCTTTCCTAGCTAACCCTTCCCCCGTTTACCGTGTTTACTAAAACTAATACCTACACAGAGCAGGAGGTATCTACTCCACCCCACACGACCTCTCCACTCTCGGCCGCTCAATCCTAAGCTCCACCCTCCTCTCACGACCTCTAACCCGCCGCTGGATGAAACCCGTAACCCACACCGCTAACACCCTCTTCTCAGTCGGCGCCCCGTGGGAAATCTGGCGCCTCGCACTCCCCTCCCCCTCCCCACCAAAAATAGTAGACATCTACACCAAAGAAGGCGACACCGGCGCCTACCACTCGATCCTCGCACTGATCCCCGACTGGCAACTCGGCTTTACGGTCTTAAACGCCGATGGTGGAACAGCTTCCTCGGGCGTTGAACTCATCATTTCAAACTGGATCAACAACCTCGTCTTACCATCCGTGGAAGCCGCTGCGCGTGAAGAAGCGCAAATTAATCTCGCAGGAACATACCAATCGCAAACCCCAAATCTCAACTCGTCACTTACCATCTCAACTGACACCTCATATCTGGGCTTAGGGATTGACAGTTTCATCAGCAATAGCACTGATATGTTCATCATCGCAGCTTCGCTTCTCGGTGGCATTCCAGTCCAAAATGTGAGCATCAGGCTTTATCCCACGAATTTGAGTAACAAAAAGGGTTATGGAGGGCCACAAGAGCGGATCTTCCGAGCTGTTTTTGAGGATAAGGGGGCTGGGAATGGGAATCCGATTTGGGGGTGTTCGACTTGGGCTGGGGCTGCTTCGATTAGGTATGGCGGCGTCGCGATTGATGAGTTTGCGTTTATAGTTGGGGAGGATGGGAAGGCTGTTAGTGCTGAGGCGAGGGCTTTTAGAGACGTGTTAGCGCGGGTATAATTAAGTGAAGAGTGAAGTTCCTTTTCTTTCCCTATATCAATTTTAATATTATGTTTGCCGCTCATAACTTATCCACAATCTTACTCTCATCAATATGAAAGCCTTTAATAACACCCGCCCTCGCCTCCTGCATATCCAACCCCTTAATCTTCTCCTGAAAGCCCTCGCGCAAACTAACCAACTTCTCAGAAATCTGCTTCCAATCCACCACCTTCTTTTCCATCCCCACATTCCACAACTCCTTCCCAGCACCCAAATCCACA
>JAAMPI010000551.1:0-32512 GCA_013054445.1 Cudoniella acicularis
GGGGTCGTAACAAGGGTACCTCTTTTCTCTACCTCCTTTGCTTTGTTTAACCGCCTGACCCGTTCAGATTCCTCCGCAAGATCTTGTTTGATAAAATCACGCTCTGTTGCAGCGTTTTTCTCAGCAACCCGAGCTGCCTCTAGAGCTTGTTGTTGTTTTTCCAATTTATCCTCATTGAGCTTTCGAATGGCTGCCATCTCCCGCTCATATTGCTTCACGGTTTTCTCATGCTTGCTCCTAACGATGGCGATTTCGCCCCCTTTGGCATTCAGGTCCGACTTCAAGGCTTCGACTTGTTTCTGAAGCTATGATATGTCAGCGAAACCTAGATGAATAATTTATGGTTATTTACCTCCTGAATCTGCTTCTGATAATTCTCATTGGCATTCTCCGCGATGAACGAAGGCTGACTGCCCTGGTGAACCACTATCAACTCATTTTGAGGGGTGTGTACTCGTGCAGGGGGCGGCTTTGGTTGGGTGAACCTGGGCGGAGGATTGGCGATGTTCCGCGGTCGATCTGCCAGGCTGGTGTGGGAATTCCCAACAGTGCCATATCGCTGCTGCCGGAATTGCTCTCGCTGGGTTGCTTGTCCGGGTTGGTTGCGAGGAAGACCAGAAATGATGACAGGCGTGCTTCTCGACTCGTCAATTACAATCTCGAATTCCTCATCGTCGAACTCATCTCCATAGTCTGACGAAGGGGCAGCGACTGGCTTCGCAGTGCGGGCTTGTGTCTGGGCCTGGGTAAACTGGATGGCATTACTTTCTAGCAGAGCAAGGGTGTCGTCTGGTAGGTCGTCGAAGTCATGGTCGGAGAAAGAGGCATCCCTATCGTTGTGCCCGTTCATCCTCTTGAGTCGTCATTGAGCATCGGGCATGAATTGGCATGGTTTATGGCTGCAAGACTCTGACCAAAACACGACGCTGGGAGACGCGATTATTCTGCCGTCTCTCACCGCTTTCTGCACCAGATTTCGGAGAGTCGGAGCAAAATCGAGTTACCTCTAGGTATCAATTCCAGGGATTCTGTCGAGAGCTGACCGCAATCTGCTTCGTATCTTCGTACCTTCGTAAACTTCAAACACTTCTGCAATGACTTCGCACTTCCAGTCCGTATACCTGCAAATCCACCTCAATTCTGTGCGAGAAGGTTCGGTTTCGCCTTAACTGCGCTTTGCTCCGACTTGCGAGCCCCCGTCAGCGAGAGCGAGACCCTACACGCGACTTTCACAAGCTTGTCGCAGTGCCCCTTTGAAGAAATTAGCTAGGCTCCTAGATACGTCAGCGGAGGACAGCCAAGCAAATTGTTGACTTGCGCTGTACTGCGATATCCACATCCACTTCGACAGCGCATCTTCGAACTCTCTTTTCGGTGCCATTCTCTTCTTTTACGACCTGCAGAGCTTTCTGCCTTCGTCGCGCTCCTTCATGCTGGTGTACTGAGGGGCAGATTCGGATTTTGTTGAAGCTCGGCGTTCTTCTCTCGCAAACAACGAATTCAACGGAAACAAACGGATTTTCCGAATATCCTCCTCACGGACAAGCCAGTTGTCAGGATGGCAAAACCGCGTCGCGGAGTCAAGTTCAACCACCGAAATGGGCAGAGCTCGAGCTTGGATGGGCGACGGAGCAGCTTTTCAGATATCAGTGAAGCCGCATCGGAGCCTGGCTCTCCAGCAAAAGCACCAACGGGAAGTGACATTGCCTTGGAGGTAAGACTGTCCTTAGGCATTGTGAATATCTCCAGCTAACAATTTGCGCCCAGCTCCAAGAGAAACCTCCCTCCGAATACGAAAAGAAGAAGCAGACTTTCATAACTCGCTCGATATGGACGTTTGTGATGATTGGCGCCTTCTTTGGCGCCATGTTCATGGGGCACATCTACATCATAATTATTGTCACGGCAGTTCAAATAGTGTCTTTCAAGGAAGTCATTGCCATAGCCAATGTTCCAAGTCGAGCGCGACGATTGCGATTTACGAAGGCTCTGAACTGGTACTGGTTAGCGACAACCATGTACTTCCTTTACGGAGAGAGCGTTATTTATTACTTCAAACATATTGTGTTGGTCGACAAGGTTCTACTTCCATTTGCAACGCATCATCGATTCATTAGCTTCATGCTCTATGTCATTGGTAAGGATTCTCCATACACTGAGAATATCTAGGCTAATTATTGGCAGGATTCGTTTTCTTTGTTGCATCTTTACAAGCCGGGCATTACCGTTTCCAATTTACGCAATTCGCATGGACTCACATGGCCTTGTACCTCATCGTGGTCCAAGCACATTTCATTATGAACAACGTGTTTGAGGGAATGATCTGGTTCTTCCTGCCTGTCTCCTTGGTCATTTGCAACGATATATTTGCATATGTGGTTGGAATCACCATTGGAAGAACGCAACTTATCAAACTATCTCCAAAAAAGACGGTCGAGGGCTTTCTCGGGGCTTGGATTTTTACCGTCATTTTTGGTGTTGGCATGACCAATGTTTTGATGCGGTACAAGTACTTCATCTGCCCGGTAAATGTAAGGATTGATCACCCATGATCTCAAAAATATTTGCTAACCTTCGTAGGATCTCGGAGCAAACATCTGGACAGGGCTCGAATGTGTTCCAAACCCGGTCTTTCTGCCTCACGTCTATCACCTGCCAATTTGGTTCCCTTTTATTAAATCATTCCTCATGGCACCAATGCAGATTCACATTCTCATATTCGCCACATTTGCTTCACTGATTGCACCATTCGGCGGTTTCTTCGCGTCTGGTTTGAAACGCACCTTTAAAATCAAGGATTTCGGCGATTCGATTCCAGGACACGGTGGTATTACCGACCGTATGGATTGCCAGTTTATCATGGGTTTCTTTGCCTACATGTATTATCATAGCTTCATTGCATTGTACAAAGTATCGCTTGGGGGCGTTATCGAGACAGCCATTACGGGACTCACACCTGAAGAACAGATGGAACTCGTTAAAGGCATTGGTAAGCACCTGGTTAACCAAGGTGTAATTCCTGAAGGGGTAAGCAAATTCACTCCCATCTCAAGATCCACAGTTAACAACGTTTAGGTCCTCGATTGCTTAAATATGGCAGTGAGGAGGAGATAAAAAAAGTTCTTGCTTTACGAGTGATGATTTTTCAAAAAATGCGTACTTCCCATGTATAATACCCTTATTTTTCTCAGTCTATATCTGTTGCGTTGGGGCTAGGTGGGTAAGCACAGCATGCGTTTGGACTGCCGGAGCATTGGGAGAGTGCGGCGAAATGATTTAAGACTTCAAAAGCAGCTGCATGTTGTGTGCTGCAAAATCGTAAACTGCTCTAGATCAAAATATTTCCAAACCTCTCGTGATTGACAGGTTAGAGACACTTTGGATCAGGTTGCAGCGGCAACGGAGTGCGATTTCTCTTTGGTTTTTATAAGGGCCCTCGATCCCAGGATCACAAGGACTGCTCCTTCACTTCCAATTTATTTGTACTCTGAAAATGACCTCCAACCGGGAGACCGCAGGGCTAGTCAACTGCTCGCGTAGCCATGACTTGTTTGGGAAGTCGCGACTTGAAGATGTCCTTCCTCTCTACTTACCGTAATAGCAAAACATCAACCCTTCCGTTTCCTTCAAACTCTCAACTCAATTTTCTTCACCATGTACGCGCACACTTTTCTGATGTTTCAATTCCTTTCATCTGCCGTACAAGTTACAGCGCTCTTGCAGCCGCTTCATTATAACATTTCACGACGCGGTGGGGCATTTCCTGCGCCGGATGTCGCAGATCTTCCCTATCTTTTGGAGCAATTACACATCATCGACACCCGTTTCGCGGCGACTACGCGTGAATTGAATGGCAATAGGGTTGTTCGAAAGCCAAGAAAAACACATGGCACGCAGTCGGGAACTGTTTTGCTCGGTGAAGTAGGTGTGGAGGGGAATTGGTTTGCCAATATTGAGATAGGAGAGCCTACGCAGCGTGTTAATATGGATTTGGACATGTTGACTGCAGACTTCTATATCTTCTCGACGAAGAGCGATAAAGGATCGTTATTTCTCGACTTCAATAGCAAGACCTATAGTAAGTGCAACAGATCAGCTAGAGGATTACTTTTTTGCTGACCAAAACTAGTCGACTCAGAATCTCCACTCTCTTTTCCCACCTGCCGTCTGCCTACCGACGTATTGCACCTCAATACGATTCGACGGCTGGTCCCAATATCATTTGCACATTGTAGACCCGCACCGCAATGGACCCGTGCACTTCTGCCCTCTGGCGCCTATCTTGGTCTTGCTCCATCTACACATCTAAGCCAGCTCAAAACGACATCTCTAATGCCACAATTGATAGAAAGGGAAATAATCGATGTTCCCATGTGGTCCATCGTACTACTCAACTCGCAAGACGGACTCTTCAGTATGGGTGGGACTCTTATAGCATCCGTCATAGGGCCTGAGGAGGCTGAGGTCCCAATTTCTCATTCGAACGCCCATGAAGAATTGAAACGCAGCGAAAATCTGGACCAGAAAGAGGCAAAAGAGCTTCAGGAAAAGTTCAATTGGGATGGTGACTGGAAGTGGCTTAAGGTTAAGGGTTCAGATGGATGGTGGCAGATTCTATTGCAAGGCATATGGGTGGATGATGCGAAGGTACTCTACAACCAGCCAGCCATTCTGGACGTGCGTTTCCCTTTCAACTCTTTATCGCTATCAGCTGACTTCAAAAGGTCAAAACACCCTTCATACTTGCTCCACCCATGGCAGCTCAATCATTTTACGCATCCATCTCCGGAAGCAGACGACTTCCTCCTCCACATGATCAATTTTACGCATACCCCTGCTTGAATCCCCCACAGATACACTTCGAATTCGGTCGTTGGAATGTGGAAGTCCTCAAGGGGAAAAAAGAAAAAGGGGCGACATCTACAGGAGGCAGATTTAGTCTTGGCAGGATGGCAATTGGGAGTGGCTACTGCGTAGGTGTTGTTGTTGAGTCTAGTTTAGGTATGGAGCCGAAAGCACATAGGAATCGAGTGGATGGCGTTCTAGATCTTGGCGTTGATGGTGGGAATGGCCTTGCTGATGTGTGGGTCATTGGAGAGCCATTCTTTAGGGATGTGCAGGTAGCTTTCGACGTAAGTTTTTTCTAAGGCAGAGTATCCAGGCACTAATGTGAGCAAAGTGGAAAGAGAAGAAGGTGGGTTTGAAGCGAGTTTGAGGGTTTACGGTTTATCATTTAAAAGATTTTGCGGCAATGAAGTATTCTCTCATTAGACAAGAACGGCAGATATTTCCCTCTTCAGTCAAAAGCTCTAAAGCTCTTTACACACTACATCCCTCTATCACACTCCATATTCTTGAAGCAAGATTCTCACCAATGAATCGTGAAAGTTTAACTCCAAAATCCTCTTGTTTGAGGGATTCTGTGTTTTGTTTGAGAACAGTTATCGCGATATTGAAGGCATTCTTGTTGGTTTTGTCGTAGCAAATCTTGTGTTGCTAGAAGAGAAGGAAAAGAGACAAGTAGGGCGACTCCAGTGCCAATTTATATTCTATCAATGCAGGACTTTTAGGCCACCATTCTATATACTCTTGGTATTTTACAAGGTATTTATCCAAATTACAGAGAAAGATGTTGGTTGGGCTGACTGTATTTATACGCTCACGTGTCAAATTCTCCTTCCCACCTGATGTCAGCTTTTCGACACGCAAGATAAGTTTCATCAGATTTTCCAAAGACAAGCTATGGATTTCAGCCTCTGCAATAATCAAGGCACAGAGAGAGAGGAGATCAGCCTGGAGCTCTACCTTTTGATTCTCGAACAGCTTCCAAAATCCGCGCTACGCAGCTTTTCCCTTGCGTCAAAAACTTCACACCACTTCTGTATTCCGGTCCTCTACCACTCAATTGATCTCAGCGTTCAAAACATCTAAGTCCTTCCTGATGGACTGACACGATCAAGCAACACCACAGAAATTTGGATCAGACAATATCTCTTCACCAAGCAACTCTTTCAAATACCAGAATATGCGTAATATGTTCGCTCTTTTACATGGACTGTAGGGCTGGAATACTGTTGCAATTTTCCCGAGGGGGAAATATTTGATAGGGAGACACCGTCCTGGGACCCCGCTATGGTTCATAAATCAAGTAACAACAATCGATATAGGAACAGGGCCTAACCACACTGCATCAATCAATTCAATTGTTCAGGATCCACCATTAAACCTCTTCCCAAATGCACGGCGGATTACCCTTGGGGGGACAATGCACTATGCTTTCGCATCCACCATTCTACACGGGCCAAACAAAGCACCTCTTCACTCCCTAACTCTTGACAAAGTCCAAGAAGGCGGCCTCCTCTCCTCCGGCGACAATTGTCGTCCACTCCCATATTGCTCTAAGGGAATTATACTTCGTCGGAATTTCGTAGAAGACTGGCCGCAGGATGAGCTTCCAAAACAAGTAATGGGAGGATCCATGAGGAGACTTCTGACTCCGGAATTTCAAACGACGCGTTGCCGGAATCTCTCTTACCTCTTCCTTAGAATACGGGGATGGCAAAACCCAGATATATCAGGGTGGAGGAGCTGGAGCGATTGTTGGTATGATAATAAAGTGTATAAGGAATGGACTGCATTCATGCTTGCTGCGCGTCCTGAAACGGTGGTTTTGGCCCATGGGGAGTGTACGAAAATGACGCCTATGAATGGAGATTCTAGTGAGAACAACTATAGCGGGGCAGGGGATCGTATTTATGAGATGGATAGGGAGGAGGCCCATGAGTGAGTGGTATTGTGTTGCCTGTGCTTGCTGAGGGGTGGGATGGGTGAAAGAAGATCGAGTTGAGGGGGTTGGAGGAGATGAGAAGGGGGAGGGTGAGTGGTGAGAAGTTGGCTTATAGGCTTTGAGTAAGTGGATCGGATGGTTGGGGCGAAAGGGAGGGCGCCGGGCGGGAGCGAGTGGTAGTTTGGGACGGGCAGGTTGACTTGGCCACCTCGTTAAAGTTAAAGCATCATCAAGGCTATAATTTATGAATGAAATTTTAAAATATAATCTTGGAAATTTAGAATCTTGAATGTGAAAGAAATTGAAAGTAGTTTTGAGGTAATTGGTGTTGTTGAATTTTTGTTACGGACTGTGGATTTTGGATATAAAAACATCGATACGTAAGAAGCTACAAGTCCAGTACTTGGCTTAATTGCAGTTGTTACATTACTATCCAGTTACACTAAAATTTGTGTTAACATAACTAGACTCAACCCCTCTAACCCCTTCCACCTTCATTGTCTTACGTTTTAATGGATGTTGCCTTTAGAAGCGTTTCAAGTCGGGTAGCGAAATTCAGATAGTTTAAGTGAAGTTTGCATTTGCTGTACAGTCTAAATAAATATTCCTATTCCAAGTACCGTACATATATTCTTCAGACATCATCGATCGTGAATGCATGCAGCTCACCAAAAAAAAAAAGCCGTGAGCAAAGCAAGCAAAGTGTGGTATCTAAGTGCGCCCGCCCATAGTGCGGTTCGGAGAACCTGCCAAACATTGGAGCAATCATAAAACCAAGACCCAAAATCTCTCCCCCTATTTGAAAAAGCTTTCATCCAATTCATTTATTATTGACCTCCTATGTCGCTCGAATACCCATTGTATGGATCTGCCATTTGTCCTTGGTGGTAGCCTTGTTGTGGCCCTGGACCGCTAGAGACGTACCCCCCTTCATCACCTTCATCATAGTATTCGGATCCGCTAGCATCGAAACTACTTCGACCGCTAGGGTCATCGTCGAGGCCTACATCTCCTTGTGGCATTTCTGCCCAGCTTAAGGTTGCAAGTGCAGGATACTGCGCAAGCAGTGCAGCTGGGAGTGTGTAATTGCCGCTAGCATCCATAGGGAAGCCGTTTGCATCAACAGGAATCGGCTGTTGCATGTTGTGTTGCATTCTTTGTTCTTGCCATTGCCGTTGTCGCTCTATAGCTTCCTCATCCAGTAGTGGCTTGATACATATGCGACCTGCTTCGGATCGGAAATGGCGACCTAAGGCATCTGCACGGGCAAAGCGTCGACCACAACCCCATTGACCACCTTGCTTGAGCTCTCCCTTGCAAACAAATTTCTTCTCTCCAGAATGTAGTCCTTCGTGACGTTTCCGATCGTGTTGACGGGCAAAGGCTTTACCACAAACAGTGCATACAAACGGACGTTCATCGGTGTGGGTTCGTAAATGAGAGCGAAGATTGTAAGCACGAGTAAAGCGTTTTGGGCAAAGGGTGCATTGGAACGTTGCAGGATGCTTCTGAACTCGTTTCGCGTTATTGCTGTCAGAAGCAGCAGCATGATTTTCGGGATCCGCAAGATTTAGTATGTAGTCCCGATTTGGCAAGGAAGAGGTGGATTGACGTCGTAGTCTACTCGGTGAGCTAGCCCCTGATCGGTCATTTGGTGACAGTGAGCGATGATCGGGAGATCGAGCAGCGAAATCCGGAGAAACCCCAAGGGAGTTGTTGCTTGGGGTGTGGGGGCGAGACATAGTAGAAGCACTGTTATATGGATCTGAAACTGCTCGGCGGCGGGGACCACGACCTATTTATGTTAGTGAAAGAGCTAGTGATCATCTCAAGGTGTCTAAACATACCTCTATCAGGGGGTGTTAAGGCATCTTGATCAAATGATGGTTTTGGAGGTTCAAAGCTGTTTTGCCGAGACGTTGGCGCAAATTCAACATTGATCTCCGGAGGAACCATCTGCTGAGCTTGTCCCATGTCTATAGACCCATTCCCGTGTTGTATCTGAGGGAAGTCGGGGTTTGAATTACCATACATATCCTGTTGTGGTCCAAAGCCATTGTTTACTCCGAGCATGAATGGACTATGACTAGGGTTTGGTATCTGCTGAGGCCCTAATCGCGGTGAGATAGCCGGGCTATGAGCTGGAGATAAGCCTCGGTTGGGGCTAGCTGAATGCTGAATGTGATTGTCTGACAATGAGAAGGTGCCAATACCAAGGACTTCTTGATACAAGCTATCCTGTGGAGCCTGCATTGGTGAATGGTGATGCTCTATTGACTCGAATTCTTGGTGGCCCAAATGTGGTGAGTGAGAAGCAGAATGGACAGAAACATCTGAGTACTCGGAGGGTGATCGGCGGTGAGTAGTGAATTGAGGCATCATGTTACTCCACTCCTGGTTATGTCCTTGGGGGAATGCAGCGCTTTCGGGCCCTAAAGAGGCGTTCCGGGAGTGGCTTGGGGAAGGCTGAAACGGGCCCTGATTGAAGGATGGGGATTGGTGTGCGGAGCCAGGAGAGTGCCCTTCCGGCTGGAGAAAGCTTGGTGGGGTAGGTGTGTGATTTGGAGGTGAAGACATGTTGAGCTCAGCGGGGTCAACTGAAGGATTTCCGGATTGGGAAGCCTCATTCACGAAAAAGGACTGCTCAAACTGATCTCCTTGACCACTTGGGGTCGAGAACAGGGAAAAGTCGCCCTCGTTAAAGTTGGAGCTAAGAAGTTCTTGTGTAAAGCTACGTTGGGGTGGCTGTCCGAATGGTGACGGTTGATCCTCCTGCTTGAATTGTGTAGTGAAATCTTGGCTTGGTGCGTACAACGGATCACGCAGACCAGACTGTGAAAAAGATTGGCTTTGCTGATTCACTAACTCGAGATTCTCGGGGTAGGAAGGGAGGCCGTTGGCGGAGGTGAAGTTATTGCTGAGAAATTGTTGGTTGTTGTCCTGTAGCGTGGTTTCCAGTCCAAGTCCTAATCCAATTGAACCGGTATTCTCTGGAAATTGCTGCGGCGAAGGCGAGTGAGTCCGACTTATATGAGACTGTTGATGTCCCGTGGACGGAGATCTCCCACGCTGTTGATCCATGTCGACGTTGTTGCTGTTCTTAGAACTCGGTCAGGTTGTTTTCTTTGAACCGGCGATCAGCCTCACGGGCACGGTGGCTGAGCCTTGAGGCTATGCGAAACGAGGGGGCAGGCGAACCCAACGATCAATGACAACTGGAAGTCCTTGCAATGGTTTTGCCTCGACCAATATGGGCAAATAAGGTGCAGCTTATCGATGTGCAGCGTGACAACAGGCTTCGAAGCTCTGCTTGACGTGCCGGACGTCGGGTTGCAATAGGTTGCCCTGGTCTTTGGGGAACGAGGGCTGCGCCGGCTGTCGCAACAATCCCCGCGCTTTGAAGCAGCACACGATCTGTTATCGCAGTTATCGATTCCTCCAAACTCTATGTCCTACGTTATGATGGTGGGTTTGTTGCGTAGTTGGGTCGCGAGAGGGTAAGCGCCGAGCCAGAATGTTGGTCGAGGGGCACTGCAAATGAGGCTTTCGTGATCTGATCGCGCAGGTACGGTCAAATTGGGCAATTCTGGAATGTCGGCTCGACTCTGAGACTGTCAGCAGAAGTTCCACGTTGGTCAAGCACTTCTCCCAGATCTCTTAAACGGTCGAGCTGCTGGATGTTGTCGCATCGGCCGGAGCGCCAGAATGGCTGGGCTCGGAGCGGGAGGGAGTTTGTCGCAGCGATGCGCTTACCTGTGTGCTTCACGTCCGTCACTTTGGTCTCAGGGTAGGTCTTTGAACGAGGAAATGCGACAGAGGCGGAGGCAGACGAAGGCAGGCTGGAGAGGGCGCTTTGGAGCCAGTAGCTTGGAAGTAGATGCCGTGTCTGTTTACCTGGACGGCGCGGCGATGGAATGCGTGGTGATTGCTGTGGAGTTATGGAAAGGTCTCTGTTCGGAGGTTCTCAAATGAGTCGGTGCGGGTGCGGCAGCCTCAGGACCTGGGAGCTTCAGCATGCGCTAAACATAACCGCCCGCGCGACCCCTGAGACCTGAGAACCCGATATCAACGAGATGGCATCGCGAAGCTTTCTCCACCATGCGGCCTCCAATGTCGACCGCCCCCCCCGACACTCTTGTTCAGTCAAGCTATTGAACCGATCGCTGCAACTGCTACAATGCAACGCTGCAACGCAATTGCTTGCATTCCGTGGTTCTATTTGAACACTTTGCAGGGCCAAAAGCGACCCCATCTGCAGGAACTCGCAAGCTAGTACAGCACACTTTAGAGGCGCAGTCCACGTAGACAGTGAACACTTTGACGTCAAGTCTTCAGCTTCCGAGTTATTTTGCCGTCAACTAGTCGCAACACCCAGTCAGGCCCACTGTCAATTATACTAGTCTACCTAGGGACTCCTCTGTCTATTTAAAGGTCGGTACTGGCTCTTCTCGGAGTCAAACGGCGAAGTACTGAACAAGAATACGTAGCTTTCGTCCCTGAGGATTTACATAACTTTTGTAAATTGCTATCATTGAAAAACCATTCATCGCTGGTGTTTGGACAAGCATCATGCTCTGTACTTCGTAAAATTACAGGACTATGAGATCCGGGAACCACTAATTTTGAGACTCTCGGGTTCCAACACGAATGAGACGAATGAAGAGCTCTCTCGTGTAGCGACTCACCAGGGTTACCTGCAGGAAAATTCTTGACTTGTGAGTTGTCCATGTGTATTTTCGACTAGACAAGAGGCAAGGCCATCACATCAACAGTATATTAGCTCGTCGATGCAGAAAAAAACTGTACACTGTCGAGCATCTCGTGGAGGTTTACTAATCAAGCCACTGAATTATTCACAGATAGAGAGATACTTAGAAAATTAATATCCCTCTTAGTCTTTTATTTGTATTCTAGGGACAGGTTTCCATATGATCTCTTACTGTTCAAAGAAGGCTCACAGTTTATGAGTAACTCTCTTGGTGTGCTAGCCTTTTTTGCACCCACGAGATTGGTAAGTAGCTCATGTCGCGAAGCTGCAATGTGCCGATCTATCTTGTAGCCGCTAGTTTGCGATACGTATAGAATTGATAAGCTTAACTTTCTAGCAGCTCCTGCGACCTGAATAGTTACACACTTCCAGGGAGTAGGTGCGAGCGATAAAAAAGAAATACTGGTTTGAATATCCCAAAATAAATCCATCACCGGGGAAGCTTCGCTTGGCAAGGAAGTGCTCTCCTCACGCGATAAATCGCAACCACGGGCATGGAAGTGAGAGCTGTTCGAAAGGGTGGGCGAAGATATGAAGTCTGATGGTTTCTTGACAATTTCTTTCCTTTAGATTTCGTCAAGCGCGCGAAAATCTTTGGCTAGTATTTCCTGAAAGATACTCTGTACTCGGTGTGCAGCCCGTGATAGGTGCGCAACGTGATCCCTACACCCTCGTGAAATATACTCACGTGATTGTCAAACTTCCAAGAATGCACAGCTTGTGCCTCTTTCTCGAAAAACAGTAAGCATTTGCAAAAAAGGTGGTACACTAAGTTGAAATACTCATAAACTGTGAGCTTTTGACCAGATTGGGACATCGCGGTAAGAAACCCACCCCTGGATTGCGAATGAAACGGTAACCTAAATCATACTATTGATTCTGAATATCTTTGAATCTATAAATAATTCACGAGGTGAAGTCTCCCAAAAAAAATTACCCGACATTGTGCTACTACTTTCTGCCATCTCTCAAATAAGGGTATGCTGGAGCCACGTGATTGCCATGCCACGTGCTATGCCTCATCTCGATCGCGTCAATATCATCGACCTCGAGTTACACAGATAACTTCAAGTGTGAAAATGATAAGATGTAAAGAAAACTCGGCGCTGCGCACTGGAAAACAATAAGCATCACAAAGCATACTGCGCTGCGTTGGCAGTTGCATTTCCCCAATATGTTTTAAGTTTTAAATGGATACCGCAGCCTTGTGGTGAACTCGTGGAGTGCATTAGTTGTTCGTCATCCATTACTGATGGATAACTGATCAATTGGAAAGCAGTGTGCTGCTGATTAAGACTTACCTAGCTGCGAGAAATCATGACTGTCGCTTGCAACTGCCCCCGCTGCCCCACCTGGGCACCTCGCCAGGAATGGACAAAGAATTAATAAATACTACAGCTCCCCCGACCTCCCAAAACATCTTTTCATTCCAATTCACTACTACGGTACAACCTGACCACCAGGTTTCTCATCACCTTCCCCGAACAATTTCATACCAAACGTTCGACCAAAACAACAACTCGCAATGGCTCCCAAAGTCGCTATCGTCTTTTGTAAGTCTCTAAGCTTTATCAGCTACCCCGCGGTCTGCCCCGCACCATTCAGCCATTCGATTTCGCAATGCCAACACGCGCAACGAATACTGCTTTGTAAAGGAGACAGTAGCTAATTGCCCGTTTCTAGACTCCATGTATGGCCACATTCAAAAGCTCGCCGAAGCTGAGAAGGAGGGTTTGAAGAAGGCTGGCATCGAGGCCGATCTCTTTCAGGTCCCGGAAACCCTTCCTCAGGAGGTTTTGACCAAGGTACGACTCCTACGAATTCAATCGATTGGGAATTCACCCAGATTGCTTGTTCAATTCCAACATTTGTGATCATGTCTAAAATTGAGTTTCTAGATGCACGCTCCTCCCAAGTCCGACATTCCTGTCATTGATGCCAAAACCCTCGAGAACTATGATGCATTCCTCTTCGGCATCCCAACTCGTTACGGAAACTTCCCCGCCCAATGGAAGGCATTCTGGGACACCACTGGAGGCCAGGTGAGAACAAATTTCTTTTTTAATGTGTTTAAATTACTCATGCAGTCGACAAATACGAGCTGTCACTACTGCACTTACCTCAGCCACTTGCAGGACGCCTTATAAAATTCCCGCAATTCCCGATCAACTGCTAATCATATGTCTCTTAGTGGGGTGCCGGTGCTTATTGGGGCAAGTATGCCGGTATCTTCGTTTCCTCTGGAACTCCAGGTGGCGGCCAAGAGTCTACCGCGATCGCAGCCATGTCTACCTTGACTCATCATGGTATCATCTATGTCCCTCTCGGATACAAAACCGCCTTCCCTCAACTCGCCAACGTTTCTGAAGTTCGCGGAGGTTCACCATGGGGTGCCGGTACATTTGCTGTAAGCTCTCTTGAAGATTTCCTACAAGACATAAACTAATTCACCTCACAGGCCGCTGATGGATCTCGTCAACCAACCCCTCTCGAGCTCAACTTGCCACCATCCAGGGAGAGTCCTTTGGCAAGGCCATCTCCAAGGTTAACTTTGCTTGACTAGATGGCGGGGCGGAAACAACCTCCGCTCCAGCGACGAACGGAACGAGCAATGGGACAAATAATGGCGCAGCACCGAAACCGACCGCTACAAGCAAACCTAATGCCACGAATACCAGGGAGGAGACAGAAACGGAAGAAAAACAAGGACCGTGTGGCTTGCCTTCAAAGTGCACGATTTTATGAGCTTGGCCCTTGTAATTGTACTAATTGAATCAAGTTTTTACAAATTTCAGTTCTGGTGAGACCCGTGCCCTATGGTCTGAGAAGAGCAGTATTTGTTCCACCCCGCTTTGAGACTCCCCTGCTATGACTCAAGTAACACTTCAATTACACGTTATGGATTCATTTCCACTTACATTGTGGGGATTTTCCATATTCTGATTCTAGAATTTCAATGCATACATCCAAATATCACCACAGTAGCTCATCATCTTACCTCACAACTTCGACTCCTTACCCGCCTTCCCTTTCCCTTCTTTTCCCTTCTCCTTCTCCTTCTCCCTCTCCTTCAAAGCCCACTCAATCAACCTTCTCTTCCTCATCTCCACCCCCCGTTCTCGGGCGCCCTCCCATCCACATAACTACTTAAAGTTAATATAAACATTAAATAATATAATAAAAGTATTTAAAAAGAAAATCTTTAGAAATCTTTTTAAAAAATGGTTTAGAAGTCACATACCCCATAAAACCATGCATACTAAACCCCATCAACTGCAACAGCCTCTTCGGCACGACATCCAAATCCTCCCACCCCATCGCCACTGTCATATTCTCAAACGTCCTTATCCACGGCTGGCAATACTGGATCGTCATGCTCCTTCTGGGAAAAGAAGAGGTGTTGGCGCCGCCGCCGTGCCATAACGTGTTGAGGAAGAAGACTACAGAGCCCGCGGGCATGATGGCTGGTATCATTTCGGAGCGTGTGGGCTGGCGTGTGTCGTCCCAGAGGTGGGAGCCCGGGATGAGGGTTGTGGCGCCGTTGGTGACTGTGAAGGGGTCGAGGGAGACCATGGTTCCCTTTTTCAAATTAAGAATTTTCTCACCAAACTCTCATATACCAAGAAAAAAGGGAATGAATAAAAAAGAGCGAGAAAACCATACAGTACCACTAGAACGAATCAGTATTTTTTTCGAGGACCAGGGAGGGGGGAGGAGCCAACTGACAATGAAACATCCTCATACTATGAGTAACTAAAGGGAAGTGACGAAGAAATAAAATGCTTACATCAACGGCCTCGGTCTCGGCAAAGTAATTAACCCATCATCAGTATGCATCTCCTGCTCCCTAGCGCCAGGCCCAATATCCACGGTGTGAAAACTCGTCATGAGGTAATTCAGCTGCAGGAAATAATCATTTAGTTTTAGGATTGTTGGGTGGATGGGGAAGCAGTCGAATGCGCGGCTTTTGTCGGCGAGAGCGTAGATGCGTTTGGTTTTGAATCCTTCGAATGCGTTGCGGCCGCCTTGGGAGGCCGGCCCCGAGCTGGGCGAGGCTTGGAGGCGGGCGAGTTCTGAGATCGCGAGGGAGACCTGGGTGGGGGTGACTGTGGTGGGTTAGTATTGCGTTTCTCTAGGTGTAAAGACTGAGGGGCATGAGACACAGGCCTGAAACCCAAACACAGAAAACTCGAGGATTGAGAACAAAGAGAAGAATTGGTTACAGATTGACGGGAGAATGACATAGCCGTGCTCCAAGACATGATCTATTAGGTGGGCGACAGAGGGATCTTTTTTCCCCGGGAGGAAAGTCGTGCCTTGGCCAAGTTGGATGCGTTCGTGTATTGGGGTTGGCCGTAGGAGATAGGGATCTGTTTTTGAAGCCCGAAAGAGTTTTGCAGAGTCAGTCTTGGTGAAATGCAAGATGAGATTTAGAAATGCATACCATGGTTCTGTGATGAACTCCGTAGAAGAATGGAGGGAACAAAGCAGATGAAAAAGACTGTGATGTTGTGAGAGCATGAACAGCTTAAGATTATTTGTTGAGACTGGCGCTGAGTCGCTGAGCTCAGATACCCGGAAGCTTCTGAAATGAGGGGAAGGCTGTTGGCCAATAGCTTTGTCAGTGTCCGCCTCCAGCACTGTAGATCTGGCCATGGGCTTGAGACATGCCGAGGCCCTGCAGAAGCTTGAGCAAGCTGCCCATATGCCAATTTGGCACAGGAAATTCCTCATATGGCATTTAAATACTTGACATACCCCTTTTTGCTTTGCATTGCAGGTAATACAGATTCAAAGCAATGAGAGGGAACTCTCTGTCTTATACACACAGTACCCAGCGCAAAGGAAACTTTCGGATGAAATAGCAAATACGTGCTCATTGGTTGTAATGCCTCAGCTACTGTGAGCAATTCAAATCCCTAGAAGGAATACGAGTTCTCCCGTCCCATTTTCATATTATAATACTATTTTTTCGGAGCTGCTTATGCACGAGAGAAATGTCTTCATGTCCACCAATGCGGGGCTGTCAAAGCAGCCATAGCCTTTCACAACACTCATCTCGTTCACTCCAGCACTTTTGGTTTTAAATGACCAGGATGGATCCAGCTGTTCAATCATTTGCACCTTCCCTTGTTCATCCTTGCCGTGTTTCCAAAGGCAAACTCCAAAGATTCCGAGTTCTGAAATGACGGGTCCTTCGTACAAACCTCGAGACGATATCAAGAAATTGTGTAACACAGGAGACGTGATTTTCTCCATCAAGATGTAGGTTTCCCACCTCTCCATAGGAGTGTTTGCGAGGAATTTTGGGATATCTTCGCCATAAATATTGTGCCCGCCGCCTTCAAGTGAGGGCTTCAGCACATGGTTCTTAGCTGTCTTGGTATCCGTTGCAAGTTTTCTCGCCAGAAGTCCAGAAACCGAATCATCCATTGGATATATCGGAGCAAAGGTCTTTAAAATATTCGCAGCTTCTTCAGGAGATAGGAAGTGATCCAATGCACCTGGTACCGCCAACGCTTGTTGGACTTTCTTGAACGTCGTCAAATGGGAGAGGATTGATGGACACTTGATAGCACAAGATTTTTCCAGTCTCAATCTTGCCTGGTACCCGAGAGTCGTGTATTCTTCAGCTTCAAAACCAGCGCGGAAGTATACGGCACTGACTTCTAACGGACCTAAGCACGCCGGCCGGCTCGGTGGGTGATAGAGGAGTTCGCGGGACGGGCCAAGATATGTTTGGGTAAGGACTTCCTCTGCAAATTCCACACGGTAGGCTGGGATTGAGTGCTCCCATAGGGAGTATTCAAGAGGTCTTTCATCTGCGATGTTGAAATTTCTAGGCTGGACAATGAAGAGAATGCAGGTTTCTTTTGCGTCTGTGTTCTTTGGCTGGCCGTAGGCTTGGTGTGCAGAGATGAGTCCCCGAGTCAGCGTTTTGGGTGCGTGATTTTGCGGCATTTCCCAGTGGAGGTCAAGCATTGGCGATGTTGTTGGTTGTGGTATATAAGCCCCAATTCGCTGAAGATGGTGGTGCATGTCTGAAATCTTGTTGTTGTGGACCGCACCAGCAACAGATATAGTGTTACATTCAACCTGCTTGAGTCGGAAATTTGGATCTTCAGAGAGTTCGACATGATTCTGGTGAAGCATGTAATCCGATCGAAAGATGCCCAAAGTAGGCTCTTCACAGTAGCCCTCCTTTTTGACTTCTTGGTGGATATCCCATAGAGCCCTGGTGAGAGGGTCCACATCTATAAGGGTCTGAAGTACGTGGTAAAGCCATTCTTCATCCTCAGCCACAGCTGCGTACAGTTTATTGTACGTCTCCTGTAATTCGAGTGCTTCATTAAAGAGCTCCCCTGGGAAAAGAGTCGGGAATAAGGTGGTCCCAGGTGGTATTGCAAGCACAGTGTCTTCTTCGTCGGCGTTGAAAAACTTAAGGATTGAGCCATGAGTGAGTTGCCAGTCTGTGATATTTGCAACGAGGGCTTCGAGCTGCTCGTCCGAGAGTGCTGGAGGGTGTTGCATTCTTTTCTGGCGCCGTCACTGATGACGATATTTTGCAGAGTCTAGCATTGCACCAAATCGCCCACGATATCAATGGAACGAAAAAGACGTCCGCATGGATTGCTGACCTGGAGAGAAACTTTTGGAAAATGCGTACAAAGTAGAGAGTATGGAGTGATGGCGCTGGTGAATATTTAGGCAATTCTGCCTGGACCGAGGGAGCAGTCAGCATAATACTAGGGTGTAGCATGGATTCTTTAGGCTGCGCGAGGCCTAATTTTCACTTTCCAACAACGTTCGCCATCGCGATATCATCACAACGATAGGAGTATTGGATAGTCTCCTGTACATCTGGCATGGTATCCATACGATAATGCATCGCAATGTGATACTCTGGCAATTAAGAAGCCTCTCAGCTCATGATTATTCAAGTAGAATGTTTTGGTGCTTTCAGTTTAACCTGTTTTACTACTTGCTTTACTTCGTAATAACCCTGCTCCATTAGTTTGCGTTTCTCTGCTCATATTTGCTTGGCCTGCCAATTGTTGCCGCCATTCTTTCACGTCACGGCAGTCGTCTCAAGTGTATGAAATGCCATTACTGGTCTCCTTTTGTCAATGCTGTCCTTGCTGTGCACATCCCAGAAAAAACGCCCATTTCCATGTTTCTCAAATCCAAGAGTACTATTATGCTCAAGCTTGCGCCATTTTATATGCCTTCCTTTTCCTAAATGCCGCTAAGAACACGAGCGGGATGTATCAAAAAACTCCAAAAGGAAAGCGCCAGGATCAATCAACGCCGAATTCAAGATATCATTTAATTCTCGCACTCAAATGTTGTTACAGTTCTGGCGCCAGTAGCCGTCTCAGTGGTGGTGAAGAATGCTTCAGGTCCGAGACCCTTTGGATTCTTGGTCTTCAAGGCACAGCCATCACATTCAATGAATTCGGTAACAATATGTGTTGCTGTCCAAATAGTCTCCACTGGGCCGTGCGTAAAGGGCTCAGCGTGGACGAGAGTAGTAATGCAAGGCTCATCGCGCTTGAGGACGTTAGCAGTAGGCTTAAGGCATGCGTCCTTTGTAGCGGTTGCTACAGCGTCGAGAGTAGTGGTAGTAGTAAAGACTACTTGGGGACCGATACCGTTGATATTGATGACATCGAGGTCAGAACAGGTGCCGCAGCTGTGGTATGCCGTTACTGTGCTCGTGGAGGTGTACTCGGTCTTGGCAGGGCCAAATATAAAGGGGGTGCCTTTAGAGAGGGTACTGGTACAGCCTTCGTTGGTAGTAATGGTGTGTGGGGAAGTTCTGGTCGGAAGAACGAAAGGAGGCGGGGTTGGGGTGACAGCGTTTTCGGCACGAGCTGCGACTCCCGCTGTGTGGACGCACATAGCAATTTTGATCGTCTTCGTTGGTACTGTCGAGGTAGCCCTGCGGACTACGCTTGAATCTTGGAAAGGCCAATCAGCTACCACGGGACATTCACTACAATTAAGCCAGGTTGTTGCATAAGCTGTTCTTTGGTAGAGTGTGCTGGCTGCTCCTTCTGATGGGTGTAAAAATACCGTTCCACATTCAGATATCATAAGAGGTGGCAACGCGGTAGTTGACGGAGCGCATGCATCGACCGTAACAGTGGTTTCAGCTGTAACAGTAGTGGTTGTGTCCCAGCAAGTCCGGGGAGGATGAAGAGAAAGCCAGGCATCACCTGAAATGCTGCCATAATATCTATCGATACCCAGATGGCAGCCACCGCAATCGTCTGTCTACAAATTAGCACTATAGCTTTTTAAGGAGAGAGCCTGAAGAAGGCGGAAGAAAACACCCCCTTTGGAAAAGGGAATTTAGGGAAAGAGACAAAGAAAGAAGTTGCTTACGGCATTGCGTAAGGGTTGAAGTAAATCCATAATCGGTCTTGGTGACTCCATCCACAAAGAATGAGAAGGGGGTTGAGTAGATGATAGCAGTGTGGCATTGGGAGGTTTCAAGGGCTTCAACGCCTCCAATAGCAGGACCCCACTACAACGAATTAACACTATATTTTTTGCGAGAAGAGGGAGGAGGAGAGGAGCCGAGAGGATGAAATTCCCTCCCGGCCACTCGAAATAGGAATTCAGGGGAGGGGGACAAAGGAACAGGTTGGTTACAAAGGTTACACCGTTCACGACCGTACGAGGAGCCGTGGGAATTGCCTCTGGATCAGACCAATGATTGTTGATGGGGCTTCCTGCCACGAAGGCAAGAGGCAAAGTGAGAAGCGCCAGTGCCGGCAACATGTTGATTCGGTACTTCTTGAGTATGTTGAGTATGTGGAGATGGGTTGTTGGGTATTGGTTGTAGACCCAAACTAGGCGGAGGAGGAAGAATTTATAATATTTCGAGGTCGAGGAAGATGGCGAGTTAGTTTAGCCTCGATTCCTTAGATAACAAGGTGAATTTTGTTTGAAGGCAGAGCTGATGTTGAAGGTATTCACCGCGTTGTCGCTCAGACTTTACTCTCCTGACTTTGACTGCCTATGCAAGTTGGATGCCTTAGTGATACGTTTTTGAGTGCAAAGATGTTTATAATTGAATATAATTAAGGTGCTTGATATCCTAAATACAAAAGAATCTTGCCTTTGCAACATATATGTAGTCACTGAGTCATATCTCCTAGTTCAGTAACCTGGTAGGGATAGTCATGTGAGGACAATATAAACCGCCTTGAGACCAAAGAATTCTCGTAAAGTATTTTCAAATTTTGATTGCATTCCCTTTCTAAATTACTGTAGTAAAGTACTTCTTCTTTCTTTTAATATGGAAAATTGAGAATCACGAAATCACTAGTTGTAGGTTTTGAATGCGTATTATGATTAGTCTAGGCTAAAATGCGAATTTTGAGGGCATCGTCACCAATCATATGATTTTTTTTTTTTTGAAAGATCAGATGCTGTGCATTAAACATCCACCAATAGGCTTTTATCACTCGGATACGCTCCATCCGTATGCCTATACTGCTATACTGTAGGCAGTAGAGTTATGGATATCGCCTTCACCATTACCGGGTCCGCCTTGCGGAGTTATACAGAACACTTAAAAGCCTTTAAATAAATACCAACTTAAAAGAAGAGACAAATAAACAGCTATGAAAAAACTATCGACGGAACCATCCCCCTAAATTTTTAATGATCTCTCACCATGAGATGCCGTTTGTCCTTTCAAGTGTTTCTTGATATCGAAACATAGACCTGGAAATTCTTGCAGAGTTAGAATTTCTGAGTTTGATCTTAAACACTTCGCTAGATGTGCAATTTAACCTCTCACACCTATTCCGTTTTGATGGGTACTAAGTGGTGAAATCAGAAAGCCAGCTCGCCAGAACAAACAATCCCTAAACTCCGTCTTGATGCATTTTTTCCTTGATCCGCAAAACGCCACGCTATGCAATTCCGATGCCATGACCCTCCAACTCTCTGAAATCCTTCAATACCCTCGGCCCCGGAAGCCTTCTATACCGCGTTACAACAAATCGAAATCGTCCAATTTCTCCCTGTACTTAAGCACATTCCTCTTAATCTTACTCCCATCAACCCAAGTAACGAAATCCTCCATGCTTCTCGTAACCAAGAAAGCCGTATCCGTAATCGTCTCAGTTCCAACCTCACATGTCCTTGTTCCACAATCTTGGTAGCGGCTTGAACTGTTTCGGCCATTCGTAACCTGGTCATCTAGAAGATGAGCGAGTTAGTTTTGGCCTCTCTAGGAAAGTCTCAAGATAAAATTCGCTGGATTAGGAAGGTTTCGGGAAGAGTTCAGGAGAAATGATGAAACAAAGTGAGATGGGGAAGTGTAAGAATAAAGGCCCCAACTTACAACAACGGGTAATCTTCTTCTGCAAAATGCAGATACCGAGACATTTTTCTCGACTTCGGAGAGTTTGGATGTGGATGCTGTGGAGGGGAGAATGCCCATGTCGTGTAACTTTTCGAGGAGAAGGGTTTCTTGTTTGTGTCTGAATGCGGAGTCTGGAGGAAGGGCCGCGAGGCGATGAGCTAGTTGCTTAAGACTCTAAAATTCCAAACAGATCAGCAACTAATTCCCAAATTTAATAGCACACCGACTATGAGTTCGGAGCAGTGAGCAATTGGAGAATAACTGACTCCGCAGAGGCGGTTATATTTTCCATAATCCGCAGGTTTTTGAATGTTATACCGCCGTATCACCGCCGCGTCTCTGTGATCGTTGTCGCTTTTATAACTGGTGAAATCGACTTTCCGAAGGAGCTTCTGCTCATGATGTTTGAGTTTTCTGACCATGGTGCTTGCGGTATTCTTTTCGATGTATGTAATACCTTGAAGCGGGGCGGAAGTTTGATCTTGAAATTATTTCAAGGGTTCGCTCGGACCGGAAAAATGTTCATGCGACGCTAAATTTTATATCTCCGTCAAGCTCAGGAACAACATCCGAGGGACTGGGAGGAGAATTGAGAAGTCAATACCACAAAAATGGCTCCTCCACGGATACAATGCGTCAATTCTCTTCGGACAGTCTCTCGTCAAGCTCCAGGCCTCAGAGCCGCTTTCTCTACATCCCAAATCATTCGTGCTGGTTTGTCCACCCTGTACATCTCTCCCAACCCAGCATCTAACCATTACGAACAGAAGATGACTCTGAACCCCCCAAGCGTTCTTCACCTAACGACTTCCTCTCCTCTCTTTCCTCACCCGTCCAACCTGCATCGATACCCCGCGCACCACGATTCGAGCGCTCTTCCCTCTCCTCCCCCTCGCCCTCTCCCATCCCAAGAAACAACTCCACCGGAGCCGGCAGAGCAGCAGCTATTATCGATAGATCCTTCGCCGACCGCAAACGCGCCGCCCGAGAAAACCCGTCGTCGTCTCCGCCAGGATCACCGGCACCTGGTGGATATGGTTCCGTGACGGCTGCGGACCTCGAGCAGCACAAGAAGACTGTCGGTTTGGGCAGGCAGCTTACTAGGAAGTTCAAGGCTGGAGATGTGTATGCGCCGCATGATTTGAGTTCTATAGAGATGGAGAAGTATCGAAAGAGACAGCGGCCGCATTTAGATTGTTTTGATGTGTTGGGCTTGAATCCTCTGGATCATTACCGGGTATCATCTACATCCCCTGATGCAATAAAGTTTAAGCTAACTTTGAAAAGAATTTCTCAATGATATCCGAGTATATGACGCCTATGGGTCGTATCAAGCATGCAAACGATACTGGTTTGAGACCGGTAAACCAGAGGAGGATTGCAAGAGCTATACGGAGGATGATTGGCATGGGCATGATGCCTAGTGTTCACAGACATCCAGAGATCATACAAAAGCAATTGCAAGGGGAACTTCAAGCACCGCGGAGACTTCCCATGTAATTTATTACTGGAAAAGATACTGGAAAATTGGCGAAGGGTCGCGAGGGAGCATGTGTATAATACTGTTGTACTGGTACAAAGCGGGCAATGAGACTAGATGTACAGAAGCACAGTTTTACAAAATTCTGTGATCTGTTTATCTGAGGACCTTGATGATATACTTGGGTCTGTAGAGCATACTTTCTTTTACTCTTCAAACCCGTTTCGGGGCACAACTATTCTCTAGCGTGTTAATATTCGCCCCGACGAAGTCATCTTGGACATGAATTCTTAATATGCATTACTATGACCCAAGGCATTTCAAGGGAGCATCGTGTAAAGGGCCTCCATACGGTGTAGTATCAGGGTGTCGAAATGGGGAAAATCTCATCCCAAGACACCGAAAGTAGAGAATAGAGTACGTAAAGTAAGGAACGAAAAATAGAGATTTATTCCCCGAAGCTGTAGATTCCTCGCAGTAGCTATGATATCCAGGTTGCCATTACCTGTTCTGTTTTTCATCTTGTAATAGTCTAATATTGTTCTAGTCCGAACTACTATGGTACGTACTCGCTGGATCGTTGATCAGTACAATAGAATACACTTCGTGGTGAAGAATAGAATAAAAGGATGATTCCACGTAAATAGAAGGGAGTCACCCGGAATCAGGTTCTCTATTTCACATAGAGACCACCTTTTGCATTACCCGGAATTGATAGAAGGGTATTATTATCTGCAAAAAATCTAAAATGACTAAGGATGTTTGTTGGATGCTCGGAAGCATAAGATGACTGACCTGGCGAAACCTAGCAATGATGCGTGTCTCCCTCCATATGGATTTATCACTTGTTGTTCCTAAGATACTAGCATGAGGAGTATGTCCTAGTCCATTCTTTCCTTGTCCTTACACAGTAATTCAAAACAGTTCAAAGGATGACATGACACTATGTTACTGCGAGACTTTGTATTCATTAAATTGGTATCTACTTCGTACAACATTCCCGTTCATGAATTTTCCAGCCCAAAATTTACAAGTTATACAAGATATACACACAACTCAAGCCTTCATCTTTCTCTTGATGTTGAACATCATCCATCCCTCCTCATGTTGAGTTTGCCCTACTTTCTCCAATTCAGCCCATACCTCTGGATACGTGCCTCTTGCCCATTCTTCCACTTGATCTTTGCGGCTTCGGCCAGGTAAGGCGTTGTAGAAGACACCGATTCTGCGTTCAGCTGTCAGTACATGGATAAGGAGGAAGCCGTCGAAACTCACGTCATCAAATCGGGCTTCAACCCAAACTCCTTTCCCCCAGTGTCTACAAGATCCCTCGCTTCTTCAAACCGGCCTCTTCCTGCGATTGCTCCCACGTATGCTACAAAAACGTCCCTCGTAACCTCGATTTCCATTCGGCGCATTTTACTCCAAATATCTCTTGCCGGGCCATCACCAAATGGTGTAACCTGGCAGGCCCTAAATACAATCTCCAAACTTCGATAGCTGGGCCCTTCTATGCTGTTGGTAATATCATCCCAGAAATCGAGGGCCCGATCGCCGTCCTCCACAGATGTATAGGCCAGCATTAGAGAGTTGTAAAGTTTCGTATTTGGTTCCATGTTAGAATCCATTTTGAACATGTTGTGTACTATGTCAAGAGACTCGCGGTCTTCGCAGCGAGCTATGCCTTCGAAACATTGAATATATGTTTCCAGAGTTGGACGTCTGTCTGCATGGGCATGTTGGCGCATGTGGCCAAAGACATAGCAGGCCATGTCTGAGCGCTCACGATCGAAAAACTCGTTCATCAGTTTGGTGCGAATAGTCGTGTCTGTCTCATCAAAGATTTGGCGGAGCACTTGGTACGAATTCCAAGCTCGAGCATTGCTGTTATTCCGGTCGAAACAAAAGGCTAAGAAGGCATCTCGAATACGAGCTCGTTCTCCGAGGGTGTAGTGATATGTATTGGTTTGCAAAATGTCATATACATCTTGAAGCTCGTCTCTTTCCATGTACATCATTGCAACAGTCTTGACGGTGTCAGCCTCCAGGCGAGCTTTGCGTGCATCTAGGTCTGATAACATTGTAACAATGCGCTCGTAATTGCTGGGTTTTCCACAGAGCGCTCGAATATACTTATTAATAACCGTTAGATCCTCGTTCTCGGTGATTTCTTCTGATTGAAGAGACATATATGCGGACTGCGCACCAGAAAGATCCCCAGCATCTACTCGATAATTCATCTGTAAGATAAATGTTTTCGCATTAGGATGAATGCCAGACTTCAGGCCCAGAGCGATGTAACGTTCTGCCAGATAGGGATCCTGACGAGACATAGCGAGATCTACCAAACCGTTGATGGTAACAATATCTGGTTTCATCTGCTCTTCTCCTGAAGAGTGCCGTCCCATGATTTTCATCATACGCTCCACATCTTCAACCCCTTTGCCCATAGTCCCTGCTGCCCATTGTAGTATGACATCCCAGTGCTCTTTCTGCGGGCCAACCTCTATAACATTCCGAAAGCATTCTTTACACCACTCCAGCTCATTGTTTCGAATGGAGAATTTGAGGATAGCCGCCAATGTTTCTGGAGCGGGTGTGACACTTCGATTTTTCCAATCTTGCCTCTCATACCACTCCTTCGTACCCATAACATCATTTTTGGACGCATAGAAACATGTCATTATACTTTGGATCTCTTTTCCAGACGGCAGCCCCAATGAATTCATATTTTCAGCAGTCGCTACCAGTTCGGCTTCACTACTTTCCTTTGCGAATCCAGATAAGATCGCTCTCCAGATGTGGTAGTATTTTTTTGCTTCAGATTCACTTGTAAAAACCTCTCCATAATCTCTTTGGGCGAGTATCTTCGCCTCCGCAGTATCTCCTATTTGGGTGAAGAGCTCGACAAATGCTTGTGTGTGGGAGGTATTCCAATCTCCTCGTCTCTGGAATTCCTGGTAAATTGCATGAGCAATAGCTCTATGATTCTCGACTTTGCCCATTGGTATTTTTAAGAGTGCTTTCCGACACATGAAGATATCGTCAGGCTTCATCATAGGTTCGCCATCTTCGTTCCTTAATTCGCGCAAGTGATCGAACGTTCGTAGAACATGGGCGGCCTGAAGTTCATTGATAGCCTCGTTTTTTGTAATCTTGTACTGAAAAAATACTCTCCAAGCTCTCATCAAATTCTCTGCAGGAGGAGGCCTTGCGCCGATCTTCACCATAGCCCCGAGTTCACACATCTTCTCAAATCCCGGGACGAATTCTGCGTCCTTTGGTTTTCGCTCTGGTTTCGCAGAGAACCCAAGGAATGTTCTCCGCTGCAGCCCCCGAAACAAATTGTGGGAGACATATCTGGGGCGAGGACGTAAGGCAAATTGAGTCGGACAATGGAAGGTAAGGCCTTCGTTCGAAAGGAGTCTTCGGAAGACACTACGAGTTAATTGTGATCGCATGGTCGAGGGAAAATACCATGTACAAGATAAGGAGCTGGAGGCGATCAGCATGTTTCGATATAGAGAGGTTGGGTCTTGAGGCTTACAACAGGATTTCATGAGGGGCAATTGTTGGAATTCGAGCTTGAAGTTGTCCATACTTTTCGGCATCGAATTTCACGAAGGTCGAATAAAAGTGGAGACGCGCTAAACCATTTTGAGTTCCATGCACAAATTTAGTGGAGCATCGAGGGATCTCAACGCACATTTTTAGAGGCATGTATGAAGTATAAAAGCTATCGTAAATTCACCGACCAATACATCTAGGTTATCCCGAGAACAACCAGTCCCCGCTGCAATGCGTGGTTGAAGCCCCACCCAAAATCACCATCTCAACTCCGCATCTAACCGTACCACCAGTACGCCATCATAAATCCCCATAAAGATCATCATTTTCATTTATATATCATCAGCGCGTTATATCGATCATCTCGCCCTCACCCTCATCCTCTCCAATCTCAGCCTCACTACTCCAGTCTAGGTTGTCTGCAGCAGCCTCTGCAGCACGCTGAACCTCGGCCAGCCCGCTCAACTCAGTAACGTAGTCTCGCTCAGTTAGAGCACGTTTTACAAATTCCCAGCCTTGACGTCGATATTCATTAACGATTTTTGGAGAACATGCCGAACAACAGTCATAGGACTGTCCACTTATGATCTTGTTTTGGAAAGTAGAGAGGAAGCCGCGGATTTGATGTGGGACAATACCAAGCGGATGATTTGGGGGATCCCTCTCGTACTCGACCGATGATGTGGTCTGATTTACTGATGGTACCGGAGCTGGAGCTAGTCCACCCAGTGGATGTTGTAAGAGTGATACTAGCACTTCGACCAACAGATTTGACGCCATCGCAGCAACACCAGGACGCGTGACCGTGCATTGTTGATCTAATGTTTGATCTTTGACGGACTGCAACCGTATCAGTCTCTATTCCAAGATTTTTAGATAGCAACTCACATCTGCGGGAGCTACAACATCGTTGCAGAAATAGCACCCCAATGCTGCAGGTTCTCCATCTGCTGCTGCAATTCCATGTCGCATGACAACATAAGTATCAAACCCTAAAGCTGCATTCATAACAATTTTGCCGGCAGCTTTCCCCATAACTGTTGGCAGCCATCGAGACTCTCTTGTGTCCATTAGCAAAAACACTACGTCGTGATCTTCGATGAGCTTCTGCAGCGTCTCGAAGTCTAATCTGGTATTTGCCTCATCTTCGATTGGGTGTCCTAGCATAGGCACGGACATAACATGACCGGTGCTGTCCACGTTTGGATAAATCTCTTGAAGTGCTTCTGCTGCTCTATAAGCCTTCTTGGCGCCGCCTTCGAGACAGTCCTTATGATCAAACAGAGGTTGTCGGACTGGGTTTGAGAAAGATACATTGGCATTGTCAATAAAAGTGATCTTTCTTACTCCCCAAGCCATAAGAGCACGGGAGACATAAGTCCCGAGCGTACCAGCGCCTAGTAGAAGGCATTTTGTTTCCTTGATTTTTTCGAGATTTAAATCTGGCGCAATACGCCACTTCATAAGTTTGAGGTTCAGATCAACAGCTTGATCAGCCAACATAGTTGGGTCCATGTACTGTGTTAGATTGGTAACTTTGGCGTTCAATTTTCCAATGCTGTTGCGTTCCCATCCAGTAACTCTGGGCATCGCGTTTGTATCTGGCTCCCCAGCTTGGGTTTCAAGAAGGAAGATTCGACTTCGTGCTTCATGCCGCTTTGCATGGACATCTCGGTAACTTAATATTTGAACCTTTGTGAGCTTAAACCGCCGTTTGATTAAGACGAGGAGGTTCCTTAGCATCCAGCCAGGGTTCTCGGGGTATGTGGAAGGGTCGACAAATGCCACAAATTGATCTTCGGCTTCAACTCCTTGGAAGAAATCGCTTTCAAAATTTCGGAGAGACCCAACAACCCATTTATAATTCAGGCCAAGACCTGGGGTTCCAGGCGTTGTAGGCCTTTCGTTCTCGCCTGGAGAGTGACGAACTCGTTTGGCTAGAAAAAAGCCGTGCTCTCTATTGTCGGTTCCATATTTCCAAGTGCCAACTTCATCGACAAGCTCTGTCGTATCACTGCCTTCCAACTGGGCTGGCTGTTCTGCGGCTAATTTCCAGACAGGTTCTGAATGAAGAGCGGGAAAAGCAAACCAATAGGTAAAGTTATACTTTTTCAAATTTGCAAAGGACAAGATAGTAAAAGAGGAAAGCAGTGAAGGAATGGAATATATTGTGCCGTCATTGATGGCATCCCAGATCTATAAGATTTTAGTATTACGTGCCGCATCCAGGGATTTTCAAAATACCTGTTTAGCAGCTGTGTGGAGTACTGCTGATTTGTCGATATTTTTGAAAGCCTCGATTGTATTTAAGTTTCGGATCTTGCCCTCGGCGCGAATGTTGTTGGGAGGGACACTTAATAATTAGTAGAGTGAATATGAACAAATTAAGAGGGGTACCTACTCATTACTAGTGAGAGCATTCCCAAGAACCCTCATGCGGCAACTGTCCTCTGGGGTTGTTGCACGAGGCTCGTACAAGCCCAAGACCGTCCGAGCCGAGTCATCCAGCTTGTCATGGTTGATCTTCAAATCCGATAGCTCTGTATAAAAGGGTAGTTCGATCTCGGATCCAAAAGGAGCAAACTTTAAAGCCATGGCAGAGTTTCACTTCAGAGCAAGAGAAATGAGGCGATAGTATTCGGGTGTGCGTGGGATGATGCGATACAAGTTTGTGGTGTTTTGCCTGCAAGATGCTCGCAGCACCAGCCCGTATGTATTTAAAGGCGTCTGACTCTTTCACTCATGTGCTTGCTGCTCGTGGATGAAGGCTGTGGAAGTTCGCAGGTGTACTTTGTAGTCACGCGTCCGGGTTGTAGGCAGCCCCTCACGTGCCCCACTTCTCCGAGTCTTGATTGCGGGAAAGTCAGCCGAAGCGGCCGCATCGCCGTGTGGTAGACGCGACGCGCTCTGGGGAAGCTTCGAATTCTCTTGAACCGTGTTTAATCACGGGCTCACAGCGCCTCCCTTGACACCAAACATTCCTCTTCAATTCTCAGATAGTATCATGTTAATTGGTCTTTGTGGAGGTATATGTGCTGGAAAGCGGACGGTTGCGAATTATCTGCAAGAACACCATGGATTTACACACCTCTACCTTCGGGAGGAGAATATAAATGGCAGCACGGGGATCATCTCGAATGGTACAGAACACATCGCGAAGGAAAATGATCTGCCGACGCGGATTATACCAAAATATAACGGCAGTGTCTACCAAACACCGAGTTCATCCAAAGAATACACCTTCAACACCACCGAGGATCTTCTGGACTTCGTTACGAAGCGATGGCGGGAACGTTGGGTCACAACTGATATACACACCGAGTCAATTCTCGATAAGCTTCTTCGTCGGCCATTCTTCATCCTAGTCAGCGTCGATGCACCTGTCAGTGTTCGTTGGAAGCGTTGCCAGGCCCGAACCCAAAAGTCCTCTACTGAAAATATCTCCCTCGAGGAGTTCCTCTTGAAATCCGATGAGCACCTTTACAGCCCAGAGTCTGGACTTCTTCCTCTGATATCTCGAGCGACTATTCGATTACTGAATACTTCCAGTAATTTGGCACATCTTTACGCAACACTTGGAAAACTCGATTTGACGAACGAGGATCGACTACGGCCCAGTTGGGACCAGTATTTTATGCAATTGGCGTCTCTGGCGGCACAGAGAAGCAATTGTATGAAACGCAGAGTTGGCTGTGTTCTTGTAAGGGAAAAGCGTGTCATCAGTACTGGTTACAATGGTACTCCGCGTGGATTGAAGAATTGCGGAGAAGGTGGATGCCCTCGATGCAATGAGGGTTTGGGATCTGGAGTTGGCCTTGGGACATGTCTGTGCATTCACGCAGAAGAAAATGCATTACTGGAAGCAGGAAGAGAGAGGATTAGGGAAGGCGCCATTCTATACTGCGATACATGTCCATGCTTGACTTGTAGCATCAAGATCGCGCAGGTAGGAATCAGTGAGGTTGTTTATAGTCAAGGGTATAGCATGGATGGGGAAACTGCGGACGTTTTCAAGCAAGCTGGCGTGCAATTGCGGCAATTTATTCCGGTTTGTTATATCTTTTCTTCCTTGGTACTCGTTCTCACTGATACGTTTTTAGCCTGCGAATGGTTTGATTCATTTGGAGAAACCTTCGTTCTACTAAATTCCGTCGAAAATAATACCCATCATTTCCCACAATTATTGACTGGACCGTAAGCACCACTTTTATGTTTGGATATTGAGCAAAACTTCAAGAATGAGATATGGTGTCCTTGTCTTTGGAAATGATTAATGCTCAGCGATCCTAATCGAAGAAAAAGTGGTGGTACATAACTTCGAGTGCGTTTTAATTTATAAGATCTGGGAAATGCAATTAGTAGTTGATACCCAAGGCTAGAAAGATCAGTGTCTGCGGTTGTGACATTACATCTCAAGCAGCATGCATTTGGAACCGTCATCGAAACCTACTCTCGATATTAGGTAAGAGTTTGATTCACCATCATACTCCTTCAAGTTGGTTAGAGGCAGTCACTTCAGTTGCAAATCTTCTTGGTGTTACGTTGTATTTGTAATGTCGCGGACTTAGAAAAAAATATATCCGTGCCAAGAGCATTTATTGACAATTTTCGCCTTCTCTTTACTCACTATAAGCATAACGCGAATTACTTTATTCTTTTGCATATAAAGCGCTCTTTCTTTCTATACCATCCTACAAACCATACCATCAAATTCAAACCTACTTATACCTAATTTCCAAAGTTTCACTCATCAACGTTCACCAAGAACCAGGTCCAACCCTCACTCACACCTATACATACCCCTTTTCATCTCAAAAACAAATCAAAATGACAACCAACATTCTCGTCCTCGGCGCCGGCGAACTTGGCACCGCCATCCTAAACTCACTCGCCAACGTTGCACCCCCAAATACATCAATAACAGCCTGCGTCCGCTCAACCATACCCTCCCTCCCTCCACGAATCTCCACTATCCAAGCAGATATTGCCGGCCTCCCCTTATCCTTACTAACCACCCTCTTCGCATCCTACGACCTAATAATCAGCGCCCGGCTTCTCCGCCGGCCCTGGCGCCCAGCTCAAAATCACTCGCGCCGTCCTCGCCGCAGGCGTAAAACGATTCATCCCTTGGCAATTCGGTGTCGACTACGACATTGTCGGCCGTGGAAGCGCGCAGCCTGTTTGGGATGAGCAACTTGATGTTCGTGATTTACTGAGAGGGCAGAAGGGCACTGAGTGGGTTATTATTAGTACGGGCATGTTTACGAGTTTTCTTTTTGAGGAGGGGTNTNGGGTTGTGAGTGGATTTGGAAGTCAGCAGGTGACGGTGAGGGCACTAGGGGGGTGGGAGAATAAGGTGACGGTTACGACGCCCGTAGATATTGGGAGGGTGGTTGCGGAGGTTGTGTTTATGGGGGAGCCGAGGGTGAGGAATGAGATTGTTTTTACGGCGGGTGAGACCATTACCTATGGGAGGTTCGCAGAGGTTGTGGAGGGGTTTTTGGAGGGGAAGGCGGTGGTTAGGAA
>JAAMPI010000552.1:0-32497 GCA_013054445.1 Cudoniella acicularis
ACTATACTATATAAATAACTAATAAAATTTTAGTTTCTAATTTTAGCTATTTATATATAAGAGTTATTCAAGTTTTAAGGTTTATATATAAATTATACGTAAAATAAAATTTTAAAATTCGAGCTTTAATATTAAAATAATAAAATTAGTTAAAATAATTTCAGATACTAGAATCTATTAGTCTATTTAAAGAAAGCTTATGTTTTAATTTTTAAGCAATTATATCTATCCGTTGTTGAGTTATAAATACTTAAAAATCGCTATTTTTGGTGTAAAAGGGTGCCCATTACAGGGGGGTGCCCACTACTAGGGGGGGGAACTTAGCTCCGGCTCTTTGAAAGGGGGCGATGTCTTACCCCACTATTCGGAGCTTATCAGAATTCGATGTGAAGAATTACAGGCATACATAATATGGAGTTCGGGAAGTAGAGAAGCAGATATCAGGGGATAATCTTTCCCTCGTGACAAGTGCAGTAGAGCAGAGATTCCCCTTCATTGAGTCTTGAGGATACTGAAGCGAGGCCTTGATCTCACGAGACTTTATTAATCTCATTTTCATTTATTTCTGGATGTTCGGAAGTTTCGAAGACGCGTATATAAGTCTCGGACGAAAGTAGAGCGAGGTGGAGGGGTTTTAAGGCCCAGTGATCTACGCATGGAACCGAGCCCATACAGACAATGAGTAACTGACGCATTCTCCCTACTTGAACAATGAGTGTATTTCAGTAGCCAAATATAAAAAGCAGCCGCTAGTGAAGGTTTTCAGCTACGAGCTTTACTTTCCATTTAGAACATGGTCAATGGAGATGTCCTAAATCTGCCAACAATCGGGCCTTGACTCTCTGTTTTCCGGGAGCTGGACCAAAATGCATGGCGAAAAATTAGGTCTTACTAAACACTAGAAGCATTCAAACCCTAGAACCCTTCTCGCCGGCTTCGGTGGTCATTATGGCAAATCTCTAGCTTTCAGATGGTAAGTGTTAAAGTAATACCCCGTTCTATAAAGTATGCCGGTGACTACAGAGCAGACGGTGGTCAACAAATCCCAGCTCCTACTAATTATCGGCCTACCCAGCATTTCCATTACCTTCTATTAGAGCTCAATCCCAGGCTTTCTACAGCTAAGAACAGCGGCAACCGTCCCGCCATGCAGCTCCGACACCAACATAATAACAATGTTCGACGAGATTCACGTCACACACTCGATTCTCATGCGTCCTATTGCCTCCGAGTATCTTCTTCGAGAATATTTTAGGCGTTCGTTATTCCCCCTCGTAATCACGTTTTAATAACGAGGATACACTTATGAGTTACGAGAGTTAAAGACTTCGACCGAGTATAGGAAACCGTAGCGCAATTTAATTTCAGTGACAATTGGACACGAAGTTTTTAACACAGAGAAAATATGGTCATGACTCTCTAAAATACCTACAACTTTTCGCTAGAATGGGTTATAGAGAAGGGCTTGACAATAACGGAAAGTGCTACGTGGTTCGTTACTTTCGGATTCGAAGTAGTTGTTCGCTAAAATAGTTCTTAACCATGAAATATCTAATGGGGAGATAAGGTTATTTAGAACAAAGTGAGCTAGTACTTAAATACTCTATTTCCCCGGCTTCGAACGGATTCTTTGACCCTTTTGTGGTCATTTGTTAAAGTCTTTATAGAAAAGGTCAAGTTTCTAAATTGATCTACATAATATAAACCCTACTAAATTGGGTTTCGCATATTCCTATTAGAAACACCTACCCATGGACAGCCCTATACAATTTGGTATTCCGCCCTAACGCACCCCAAAAGCACATCAAGATAGACGACGAAGAGCGCCAACTCTCTGGCTAATACTACTCCTTCCCACAACGTCCACGATCCCGTCTCATCCCTATCCTTAAAATACTACTTCTCACTATCCTCCTTCTCCTCGCCTGCCTTATCGGTGACTTTTATTCTAGCAGATCCTTGAGCGGTGTTCATAATTAGATGAGCTATATTCGGAAGAGTGGTGAGGATAGTGTCATTCGTGATATTAAAGAAGTGATAGAGGAAGGCTGGATCTGGCTCACTGTTTAATAGCGAAATTTTGAAGATGGCAAAGTCAGATGAAGATACGAGAATAAAATGGAACTTTTACCAATATGAATATAAAGGTTTCATTAAGTATCTAATTTCGATTGTCTCTAAATTGAAGATATAGTCTAGATCTATGAGGCAAAAGCGCACGCAACCACTCTTAAGCATTAGAAACTTGAAGCAGTATCCGTGGGCAAGGTTACAATGTATTATCTGAATTAGTCCCGCCAACTTTAGCCATAACTCTGCCCAAACCGGAAATCCCAGAAACACCCACGCCGGTTCTTACATCTGAGATTGCACTTGCAAGGCTTGAAGAGGGTAGGAGATTGGATTGGTTGAGGAGCAAGAATTGGAAGGAGAATATGAAGGGGAAGTACTAGTCTGCTCTATGAGTTTTGAATTAAGGACTATCATCTTTTTACATTTTTTCCGATATCCTTCATAACAAACAATCTGCCTCACGGTGCTGATTTACGGAGACCAATCACTGACGCCAATCCCGCTTCTTTGCCTTCCTGGATCTCTTCGAGCCGCAGAAGGAGCAGCTCATCCACGCAATGAGCACGTTGAGGCCAGATCAGCCCACAAAAGCCATCTCTTCTCCTAACTACGACCCCAGCCATATCCCTAACCTCCCTAAGAAGGACCCCTCCATCAAAGAAGGAGTTCCCCAGTGAGAGCTTTGGCTTGCGGCAGTGCACGCAAATTCTTGACCAGGTCTGAAGATGTAATCCGCTTGCTTGGATCTATGGCAAGCATTTTAAGGAGTAGAGAATATTTGTCTGGTATTCTCTCCTTGCTCCTCTCCACCTCGTCAAGCCACTCGAGCATCTTTGCAGCAGTATCCCCTTTCTCCTTACGAATGTTTGCGACAATCCACCTACCACGGGATGGTAGCGGCCACATGCGGAGAATAAACCCTATAACGAGTCCATAATCCCAAATATCAGCTGGGCGCCCTCGTTTACTAGTATGAAGGAACTCTGGCGGTATATAAGCAGGTGTTCCTCCGTCCCAAAGTACTGGTTCGATAGCATGTTGGACAGAGAATCCAAAGTCGCAAATCTTGGCCCTTCGGCCTTCGCTAAGGAGGATATTTCGGGCTTTAATATTAAGATGGAGTATCTTCTTAGAATAAAGGTACTCTACGCCACTACTGATATCAATCCATATCTGGTGTGCTATATCTTCGGACAAGTTCGACATCAACCGTCTATCCACGAACTTCGAAAGGTCTTGTCCGCTATATTCTAATTCGAGGTATAAATTCGGAGCATCGTAGTTTAGAAGCTTTATAATAGACGGCTAGCAAAACGTGAGATCAAGCAAATACTTCAAAGGTCTTCCATAGGGCTTATATGATCTAAGGAGCTTAATATCTCCATTTTATTCCTCCACGCATTGGCGGATTCCTTTACTGTACGATTTCGGCACACCTTGATCGCAACTGTAGTTCCTATCCGAGTAGCTTTGAAGACCAGTGTTCGGTCTGTCTTGCCGACGAGCATGTTTAGGGCACGAACTCGGGGTCTCTTCCCGTCTTCCCTAGTCTTCTTCTCGTTGTCCCTAGTCCTCTTCTCGTCTTCCACAGTCTTCTTCTCGTTGTCCCAAGTCCTCTCGTCCCCAGTCTTCTTCTCGTCTTCCACAGTCTTCTTCTCGTTGGTCCCAGTCCTCTCGTCCCCAGTCTTCTTCCCGTCTTCCCCAGTCCTCTTCCTTGAATCTGCCCTTGGCTTTATTGCGGCCGCCCTTTCCGAACACGGAGAGATAAGTACCCAGTCATAGAGTATTTCCCTGACAGCCCACGGTAGAACCTTGATCTTAAAGTCTAATCCTTTGCCGAACGACACCTACCAACGGCCGCACTCGAGCGTGGCTTCTTCACCCGGCATTATATAGTTTTCGACTTAAGGGACTATAAGAGACTTTACGCAGAATATAGATATTGAGCCGTTGAAGAGTACTAAGGAGTCTTGGTCTGGGTCTGGATATAGATTAACGTGAAAAAGGTTAATGTAGCACGACTCCTCGTCGGCAGAACGGGGATGCTTGAGGACCACTTCATTATCCTATAACCCGCCAAGCGTGAACTTTTCTTTATTCTCTGATTGTTCAAGTAAAACGATAGCTTGGTTTCGCTTGCGCATTCGCCTGCTCGTGTATATCTGGCATTTTGAAGTATCTTTGTCGTCTAGCGTGGGGCTACCTTCGTCTTCGGAAGAGCTGGCGTCAGGCGATAGTAGACAGATGTTTTCTTTGACTGGAAAGAGCACACTCTTGTTCTCTTGTAAGCAGATAGAGTAGAGTGCTGATTCGGACTTCGGGAAGAGGATCGCTCGGAGGTTAGGGTTGTCGGGGAGTGTCAAATCCACAGCATCGACGGTTTCTACCGCTTTTGATACATTAGGGGTGCTGGCGCTAAGAGACATCGTTAGATTAATGGGCGCGAACGGAAGGAGCTTGACTTACGAAGAAGAGGGTGCAGCAGCGTTCTTATAGACTCGTCCGATCCTCGCAGAGGTATTACGCCGCCAGCTAGCCAGCTATTCTGTCGAGCCTGTGCTGACCGCCTACGAGTAGCTCCGCGCTTGAAAGCCCGCCCCCGAGGCGACCTCAATTTAAAACAAACATCACTCTCCAACCTGCTTCACCACCAGGAAAGACCATCGGCATGAACACTAAGCAGAACAAGCTCATGAGCCCTTCTTTATCGACGACATCGACGCCGTGTTCGACTCAGGCGCCTACCTCGATCAAAGATAGCCTGCCTAGCTATGGGATCTCCATCGAGAATGCTGAGAAGTGGAATCGCGAATACAACTGCGAAAGCATCTCACGCATATATGAACACAAATTTTGGGGACTTTTGATCGAGGTGGCTGGTGATGCCAATCCAGCGGATGTTGAGTTTGAGTCCAAAGTGAGGAGTGTTATAGAGCAGAGAAACGCCCGGTCTCGCGAGAAATTTGAGAAATAAGCGTATGAGATCATACTGCCCGGCGCCAAACTCTTTCAAGACCTATCCCAGAAGTCGGTCTTATCTGCCATCGATGAATAGCACACTATCCATAGTTATGAGGCTCTTATCGCGAACTGTCTCCCAGTACTAGTCAACGCGCTTTAGTAGCATAAACTAAAACATCGACAGCGGGGTAGTAGTACCGGTCACACGCGGAAGAAGCCCGTGCCTCAAAGAGTGTCAAAGACATCTTCAGAATCGACTAGACAAACTAGCACCCCGGCGGAGCTTGCGTATTAAGAAACTAAGTACACCACCCTCCGAGTAAGTGCGCCTCAGAATATAAGGGGCTAATGGTATGCTAACAGCCGCCTGCATCGACATAGATCCAATTGATCAAGCTCAGACCGATGTCAAAACTGCTTCCCCCTACGAAGCCCACCAGCTGGCTCTTTTCTCTGCCCCGGATACCGCACGAAGACTTCCTCACACCAGCTGTCCTAGATGAGTTCATTAAGACCCTGCAACACCCAAAAAAAAAACATCGTGGTCATAACTTTGGGTGGCTGGAGGAGACTTTACTCGGTTCAGCATGCAAGATTACACGGGAGGGGAGTGTGACCAATGTGCTACCTTTCTAGTTGGTGCGTTGTAGTATAATACACCAATTGCCTCTTGTCTGTTTTCATTATGTATCTGATTTCTCGCTTTGAATGCCACTTCCCTCGACCCTACGTCCTCCCACGTTCTGGCCGAGAGGGAGCCTATTCAATCCTGAGCATTCCATCGCGTGCGTGTCATCATCACTGCTGGGGTCGGGGTCGCTGTCGCTCAAACTGCGGCTCGACCCTCCCGGGATCGGACAAGTGTCGTATTGACGTATATCAGGCCTGTTCTTTGACCCCTCTGTGCCGTATCACACATGCATGAATCTCTATAGTGCCTCCGAATAAACCCCCAGCTAATCCTTTACTCCTTTTGCTAGTACCGTTTGAGTATCGGTGCTAGTGTCTGCCTTGCTAGGATCTGCATGAATCCCCCAAAGCCACTTGACGCGGCATCGCCGCTACATGTCTCTCCCTTGACCCAGCTGATCCTTCGCTAGTATAGTTTGGGTACTAACATTGGTGCAATTCTGCCTTGCTAGGATCCGCATGAATCTCCTAAACCTTTTGATAAATCCTGCTTAATGTAATATCGCCGCTACATGGATCTCGTGGCAGTTAGCAGGCACAGTAGCCAACTAGGTACCTTGTCAAACTAGGCACCCAGTTCCTTCTACATTCTACTATTTCATGCAAGACGAGGCACAGTCTTCCCAGGAGCGAAGTTGCAGTAAGCAAGGGGAATACAACGCCCCGGTGCTTCTGACGCTAACGGACGTTGGACTCGTAGCACCGTTTTTGGTACCTTTCTAAACAACTATATAAAGCTCTTAGAAAATTAAAGTCGTACACTCGTATGCGAGTTGGGTTGTTTGAGGGGGGTTAAGGAGAGGTTAAGAGGGGCATTAAGCGAGGCCCCTTCGGTTAAAAAGGGGACCCAAATCGGCTCCGACAAGGACCCTTAGTAAATGTGATAGGGGACTGAGAACGGCCACTATCACGATATCTTAATAGGCTTAGAGATGTGGCTATACTATAGGTAGTAAGATTTGTGGAAGTCTATATATAGATAATATAGAAACTATAACCGATTCTCGAGGGAGCTAGAAAGGGATCCCCCTAAGTGTGATCTATCTACTCACCTTCGACTCACCCTTACTCGCCATTGCTCACCCTTAATTGCCGGTAAAGCAGCTCTGCTCACCTTTCCGAACAGAAACGGATTTTCTTTATATTAGGATTGGCGTGTGATAATAATCTGTTGAGTGTTGGATTTAGTCGACTCCAGCTGGTCGGATGAGTGGTATCATCAACACAAGCAATAGGAACACAGAAATCGTCCGGAGGGCTCAATTAGGGTAAATCAAGTATATTATCAACTGTACAGAATAAAAGATAAGGTCGTCGGGCCACCTATCTAGACTAAAAGTGAGACGTGCCCTGAAACACGTGCTGGGTGCCATAGGAGCCTCAGGCTGCTAGGCACACACTTCAACATTGAGGAAGCGATTCCAGGTCACGTGCTCAGGGGTCGTCACCCGAAGGATTCAAAGGAAGTGGCGATGATGATTGTGCCTTTAGATCCTACAGTGTCATTGATCACATGGGCCGAGGCATAGGCTATTACTGTAGTTTAGGTGTAGGAAGATGAGCGGGAACCTCGGTAGCGTGTGGGCACCGGAGGCCTATAAATAAGGGACACAGCTCCCACCAAAAGTTGTTCTGTAGACTAGACAATACACACTCCTTTTAGCAACTCACTTCACACATATCCTCAGTCGTAACACAGGGCAGGTCGACGTCGAGTCGAAGGATAAGAATGATCTTAAACTCAACTATAACAAATAGGATAATTCTAAGGTTTATTAAAAACTTCTTTAAATAAAATAGTATGATAACTACTATCCCTATCTACTACCTATACCTTTTAGTTATTTATATATATACGTATATTTATTAACTTAGGTTACTAAGTTACTAATATTTGATTATAAATTTTATCCTATTTTAAAATCACCTTACTCTGAAACCAGCTTTACTTTAAAATATTATTAGGCTTATATTTAGATAGCATTCACTTAATAAATTTAAATTGTTTTTAATAGTAGTGCGAAAGCAGCGATATAGTGATAGCGAGTGGCGACTAGGGTATGAGGAACTTTCTGGCTCGCGATTAGTGATTGTATGTGTAGCTAATTGCTTAGTGGCAATTTTCCATATGCCCGTTAGAGAGGTAGCTGCGAGAGCAGGTCGCCACGCATGTGTACTGCTTGCAGGCAATTCTATTTTCACCTCAATTGCTGATAACTGCCTACCGTCTGCGGCGATGTTGAAACAGGCAAGAGTTGGTGGCTTGATACTAAAAATACACGCACTCGTTAGGGCGAGTGATTCCAGGATCTGTATTAGATAAGAGTAATATATAGGTTCTAACGATGTAAAACTACCTACGTAGGTATTCGGGGAGCTCCATATTAGGGACCCATGAGTTCAGCGCTTGGAAAATTGTAAATTGTCCCCAACTATATACCTAGGCAGTCAGCATCTTACCAATTTTCGTTTTCTAATACTTGTCCCCTGACGCTCTACTCCGACTTTATCGCTCACCCTCTCAAGCTACTCCATTCTCCACTCCTTAACTCCTACTTTTTGGGGAGTTCCCGATTCTCGTTCAACGTTGAAGGTTAAATATCGGGGCCTGTCCCGAACTACTGATTTCCGTCTAGGCACTTAAAAGGGCTTGTCCCTGAATACAAGTTAAGGATATTGGAAATAAAAGCATTCTAAAATTAAATAAACCGAAAACTAAATACTAAGCCGATATAAGGCTAATATATGTCCAGAGGTACGAGATAGCCTAATTATCCTCAGTCTATGACCGTATGTGATAGGCACATGAATTATCCTAACACACATATATCCTTAAAAACGTTTCCACTTTCCTGATCCGAAGGACACGCTATTTAGAGCCGATTAAGCTGAAATCAACTCATGGAGTAAAAGCCATCGAATACGAAGGGAGAGGATAGGTCTAGTCCAGCATCCCTTCTAAGTTCCTACTCGAGATATTCCAGCACTGATACAGAAGTGCACTTGCTCAGTACCAACGTCGTAGACGACCATCTCTCCCTTGATGTCGATAGCCATGATAAATCAGAACCCCTAGCGCATTCGCCGCCACTAAACTCCCTTGGGACAGAATTACTGAATCAGGGCTGTTTCTAAGGTGAGGAACCGTCAGCTTAGAGTCTATATAGGTATATTGTTATGACTATGAGACGAGATTCATCTCGTTTAACACTCGAACTAATAAAAAGATTAAGGGAAAAGTCCTTTTTATTGTAAATAACTATAATTTATCGTAAAATATAGAATTGCATTTCTGTTAAGTTTCACGCCTTCGTAATTAAAGTAAGCATTCGCGACTCAAATCGCGGCGCGAGCCACTCGAATGGTGAGGCTTTAGAACCTAAGCACAGTCTCACTTCAAATGGCAGGCAATGCACCGATTCTACTGCGAAATAGCCGGCCCAATCACTTACCTGGCCTGGTTGGACATCCTTTAGGCTAGGCACCCTCCTTGCCTCGAGTTTGCCTCCTCTTCGTCCCTCATCTTTGAGTAGCGCCCATGTTCTGACTGTACCAACTTCTACCGGCCTGAGTCCAGGCCTGTGTCCAACCCCGAATATCCTTCATGATTAATATCTGCCACCATGCTCTGCCATACTTGTCGGAATATTTTCACGGGATCAGCACGAGGCTCTAGCGGCTCCAGCGGCTCCAGCGGCTGGTCAACTTACAATTGGAGGCCGCATTGCGAGGCAGCAGACATTTTACAAAGCTCGGCCCAATCGGGCTGCTTTATCTGCGCCGTTTTATGGGGAAATTACTCTCAAAGTCACCAGAGTCGAGACAACAACGCCAGAATGGATGCTAATACCGGGAACGGTGCAAATGGCTTCTTGACCTGGTACCAGTTCTGGTTTCCAGAACTTGAACCAGCTTTGCACTTCCGCCTCGATGGGCCAGATATACGCCTCGATGAGCCAGACATACCGCTTATTAAATTCCTACTCCGTGAAACGAGAAGTAGGTCATTTGGTTCCAGTCTACAGAATTATTCTGCTAAATAGAACAGAGTTGGAACTTGAGATGTCCGGGCCTCAGGTTGTTTCAGACTGTACAAACTCTGCTGAAACTTTCAAACTTGTACACAAGTGGGTGTGGGATTGTGTTGAACGTCACAATCATTGCAACCATGGCGTTGAAAGATCTTGGAGGCCTACTCGCCTACTTGAGCTGGATCGGCCGTCTGTTGGATACATTTCCCTCAATTGGCCACGCGAATTGACCACGACCGAATTCGATAGCTATGCGACGCTCAGTCATTGCTGGGGGAACGGCGTCCCTCTCAAGTTGACTTTATCAACACAATCGGCTCTTTTGGAAGGAGTACTGATATCAACGCTCCCACAGACCTTTCGAGATGCAATCGTTGTTACTCGAACCTTGGGTTTGAAGTTCATTTGGATCGACTCTCTCTGCATTTTTCAAGATTCCCCCGACGATTGGGTGCGCGAGTCCTCTCTCATGGGCAAAGTCTACTCCCAAGCGTTGTGCAATATTGGAGCAACAGCATCAGCTGCTGGGAACGAAGGGTGTTTCCGCCACAGGAGTCCCCTGTTGCTCGACCGCACTGTCATCGAATCCTCTTGGACGGACCTACCGAATGCGAGGTTTCATGTCTTTGCTAATGCCGATCAACAACATAGAGGCACCCATTCGCCATTACTTCGTCGGGGTTGGGTTGTCCAAGAGCATGTCCTTTCGCGCCGGTTTCTACATTTTGACGCTAAACAAGTCTTATTCGAATGCAGGCAAGGGTATGTATCTGAGATGTATCCTGAAGGCACACCGATAGAAATTCTCCCGTTGACCTACCCGCTCCAAAAAGCAGCGGAACCTCATGACCTAATCTACCACGAGGCAGAGTCTGTTGATGTTCGAGACCTGTACAATTTTTGGGCTCGGGTAGTTGGATTTTACTCGATGTGTAGTCTTAAAATCGACACGGACATACTAGTCGCCATATCAGGTATCGCCAAACGCCTGCAAGGCAATCTTTATGATGCATATTATGCCGGTATATGGAAAGGTCAACTCCCACAGTGCCTGCTGTGGAGAGCAAAGCATGGAGTAGTTGACAAAGTTACCCAGCCGTCTTCCTATCTTGCACCAACTTGGTCGTGGGCGAGCGTTAAAATTGCCGTTGATTTTCCGAGAATGGACTCAGTTGAAGCATACTCCTACACAAAGATTTTGGCAGAGGTTGTCCAAACCGAGATCGTTCTGGCATCGCCAGATCCTACAGGGCAGGTATTATCGGGATTCATCAAGTTGCGTGGAATGCTGTGGACTGTAGTGTTGCACTGGAGAAATGAGACCAACCCTTTTATCTGGGTTAAACCGATGGTGGTCGGCAATATTGGGGGCCATGAGCCCTTCGCCTTCGAAAAAGTTTATATCGATAACCCCATCGCAAGAGGGTCAATTGCGGCTGGCGCTAAACTACATTTCATGCCAATCAGTCGTGTTTCCTATTCGGAAGACTACAAGTTCTTTGCAGGGCTGCTTCTTTGCCCTACTGACGAGTGTGGACAGTTTCAACGAGTCAGGGTGCTCGAATTGAACTGGTCTCCAGAAACGGCGGTTGAGATAGAACGGATTTTTTCTGCTGAAAATAATGATTGGCTTGAGTACGAGGAGTTTGAGGGAGACAAATACACCATCACGATTGTGTAGGATCTGGGATAAAAATTTTTTTTTGACAGATTGCTTTAAATGTTGCTCTTGCAGTGGCACTTTGACGGAGGGAAGAGTTCGAGTGATCCGGATTATTCATGGCTCCAAGGCTCAGGGAACAGTTGACACATGGTTTTCGAAGGAGGGTACGCGCCAGAGAGATATATTAGTAGAGTATAAGAAAGGTAATTAGGAGAATAATTAAAGGATTAAATAAAAGTATATCTTCATTTTTATACGGGTTCTTGGCAACCCGCGGGTAGGAGTAACTCTCCTTACTCTTACCCACGGGTACCCATCGAGCAGCCTACCAACGAGTACGGCAAATGCATAGAGGCAGCAATTGGACAGCTCAATTGGTGGATCGTAGAAGAAGCGGTCCAGTTCAGTCCTCTGCATTACGCCCAGCACGCAGGTAAATCATCCACAGAAGGCTTTCAAATAAGTTCAACTTCTCCATCTTGCGCCATCTCAAACTCGCGGATTGTGCCTTTCTCAAAAACTCTTCCTTCGCCAACGCGCTTATATTGATTGGCACAGTTTTCTTGTACAAGAAAGAGAACGTTATACGCGCTATGAGGTCCCTTATAGTACCCAAACTCTATCCGTTTCCGAGTGGAGACGTGCAAGGCAAGAATCATGGTGCCTTAGTAAGTGTCCAGCTGATGTCGAATCTTGGCATTTCGAACGAGGCCCAGCCACCGAACATATTCGGCGTTGTTAAAGAGCATACCGAGTACCATTCCGCAGCATTCAAAATGGACTCAATCTCAAGGTCCAAGTTTGGGTCTTCGTTGACATCCTTACTTGGCCCACAAAGGAAAGCCTGTGCGAGATAAATGATATTGGCATCGCCTCTGCCATAGCCTGTTAGTTCGCTCCTGACCCAGTCTCTGGTAAAAGCATTGAGTTTCCTGGTGGAATAATTCAAATCTCTACGAACTAAAAGTGGAATTATTCGTGCCGTGATCCTGAGGCGCGTCTTTATATTATCTACATCGAAGGGACCGATAGCGATTTGTGATTCCGTTCTTGGTGAGGTCAAAAGTGAAACGCTATCATCTAGCGAATGCTGAAGATAATGTATGCTCTGATCGTTGGTGATAAGGGCATTAACGGTCATGGCCGGTTCGGAGCAAGGCTCGTTGACAGGCCAGCAAACGTCGTTTAGGAAGGAAGCCCACGACCAAGATGGTGGGCTTTCGAGCGAAGTGCAGTGCTCATTTTTGTGCTTAGGCTGCCAGAGCAAGCCTCGGTGAACATCACGCAACCAAAGTCCCGATACGTATTCGCATTGTCTTACTACCGAATTATCTTTATCGTCTTTCAGCATCATCATTTCTCTGATCTTCTCAGCGGTGACGGCCAAGGCCATTAGGTGGTCCTCCTCTGGAAAAGTGAGCTTATGGCTCGAGTGCATCTCCACAATGCGGTACCACAGGATGCTTAACGAGTCCGTGTGAACTAAACTATTGATTTTGAAATAGGTTTCCAGGCTCTGGTTGGACCTTGCCAATTCACTACCCACGGTCTCTTGAGCTTCGGTCTTCGGGTAGTCTGATCGGCATTCGAAGAACATCTCGTCAGTGGTAAAGTACACGATGCGATGGCTAAGGAACCATTCCTGGAAGACCCAGCCACGCTAAAGGAGTTCACTCTTCCGAACCCCTGTCAGAAACTCTTTAGTTCAGGCCGTCTCACGATTTAATACGTAGAAGTAGCCTTTCTGGATGCCATTGACATCTCGAAAAGGCAGTCTTGCAATTCTGTTGAAGGGATGCTTGCGCGGGCTAAAAGTCCCTGGTCATTTAATGGATTCGCGGCGCAAAGGGTGAGGACGGCCTGCTGGTAGTACTGAGCCATTTTCAGGGCCTCAGCTTTCCAATCTTTCGAGTCATCCCCGCTCTGAATGATACAGATAGAGTCAATCTAGAGGTACTTGTAACCCAGTCTTGGTGTTGTGTCAATAGCGTCCCGGAAGGTTTTGGGCAGCTCATCATCTGCCAGCCTCCTAAGCCTACTGCTATAGTTGTCCATTGTTGTTTGACAAGCCCCAGTTCCATCGGGCCACCGATGACTGAGAATGATGTACGCACCTTGATGTCCGTCCGTTTCACATAGCCTAACTATCTTCGACGTGACCTCAATGCATCGCGTCGGGAGCGATACGTCGGCGAAGTCAAAGGTGGCGGCGCCCGAGACGCTTTCCGTACATTTTCGATGACTTTTGCAGCTGTCAACCCACTGTGAGATTGCCTCGATGTGATTATCCGAACTAGGCTGCACGCCCAGAAACCGACCGTGGATGAATCCCGCGGTCTCAGCGGGGCTTCCTGTACATGTTTCAATGAGCTTTGGAACGCTAGATGGTGAAATCGATCTGCAAACCTTTATCCGCCGCGACGGATAGCCTAACCGGCCCAGATGTAGCCCTAATTTCATAAGGCAAATGCTCTTCCCCAGCCACCTTCATTCGATTACGAGAGACACAGATGAGGAGCGTCGTCGCACCACCAGATTTGGTGCTTTTCTTCAGATATGCCTGGTCTGCTTCGAGGGCAATGCGAATCCACCCATCGCGATCGCCTGGACAGATGCTGTCAATCTCCCGCCGTAGCGCTTTGATGGCGATGGAGCAAAATTCGCAGCCAGCTGATGCGCTCTCCTCTGCTTAGGAGAGCCGTATTGAGCGGTACCCGTTAACATGAGACACGATGCTTTGGATGCCAAAAAGCCGACAGGAGCTACACGGAAGCACTTCTGCGCTGGTGGGGTTTGGTGATGGAGTGATTTCGATACATCACTGAGTTGGGGAGCCTTATGAAGTTTGGTCCTATGTTGTACCGATAGACTCAGGATTAATTTTTTTCTTTCGCTGGTTCCGTTTTAGTCTCCGGACGCGAGCAACTGCTGCTTTAACCTCAGCTGAGAGTGAGCATGCCTGAGCACGCCCTGGGTCAGGTGCGCACCATAATATGGAACCCATTTTGGCCTCCTGTGTGCCCCGGCTACAATTTCCTTACCGAACTTTGCCCGGGAATCCGTTTCTGCTCCTTTACAAGGAATATCCAACCTCGATTGTTTCCCATGCACCAGAAAATATGCGGAATTCCCAATGGGAATTGAGGTAGAGTAGCCATATAGAAGCACCTGATGCGCCTCTATGGAAAGCCAACTATCACCCCTGAAGGTTAGCTTTGGCGGCTCTTTGACGAAGAGCATGCTCATAGGCTCAGTGACCGCAGTGGGTGCTGGGTATAAAAGCTGAGGGCAAGCTCTGTAAAATATGTCTGATCTCCTCAGGCGCCAGAGGCAAATAACAACATGGTCCCGTTCGTTCCCCATTCACAATTTAGAGGTGCCACAAACTTTCCTATTCTCCGCCCTAGATAGCCGCTATTCAGGCTTGTTCCAGACTAGCTCCGCTGGAACAAGTCTCAGCGGAATTTGCAAGCCTTTGTTTGTTATTGAATATGGTAACCTGTTTTTGAGCTTCGTTACAGTTGTTCAGATATTCCCTGACTCCGCAAAGTCACACGAGGCCTCTGCGAGAGCCATTTAATGCAAATCTCAGAGGACCTGAGATTTTTAATCTCTGAATTAGATCAACCCGCATCACCAAAGATCAAGAACTTTATACTTAATATAAATATTTACTTTTTTGTAAGTACTCATAACTCGGCTCGCTTAAGTTATAAGTCGGATTGCCAACTCGGTCGAGGGCTAGTTCTGGGAGCGCGAGCAGTTAAGTGAGGGTTTTAGGAGTAGAGGCTTTAAGTATAAGGGTTTATTATTAGGCCGCGCTTTGACGTAAGTATCGAGTCAACGATGATTAACAATTGCTACCTCCAACATCCACGCTAGGAAGTACTACAATTCTTTTGATTATATTTTTCCATTACATTAGAGCTCAAGCCGTCTGATTACAACTTGGGCTTCCTGGGCGATGTGGGAAAGAATACCAGTATGGCTACCCTGCTAATGTGAATTGCAGGCTCCTTATTGCCCTATATGTAATTCAAGAGAGGCTGAAGATTTTAGATAATTCGTATGATATATTGTTTCAACTCATCGAGGCTTTCGTAATAGTGATCCTCGAGCGTGGCATCAAAAAGGAAAATTCTCTGATAAACACTTGATCGGAGAGTCCCAAATGTCCCGATCCTCGTATAGGTTCCAGTGACACCTTCTGGGCAAAGCACCAGTTCCCTTGTTATACATACATCCTCTTCCTCCTTACCTCCTTATAAAGGCATAACAAGGGCACCAGAAACATCTCATGTCTCCTGCGGACACCTGGAACAGAGTATTCGATGAACAAGTCGGAGCGTTCAACATTTCCGGTCAAGCATGTGCTTACGCAATTCGGTTTGGAGCAGACTTCTTCTGGCGTGAATTGATCCAACAGCCAGCCAGTTATCGAATTCCTGCCGCGCATGTGCAAATTCCTAGTAGCCTCTTTTGGGGGTTTTGCCAGGTTACCTTTTGTAATGGACCAGAGATGCAAAGATAACCTCCAATCAACCGCCCCGTGATATCCTCAGATACTGGAACACGATAGCTTCCAAGACTTGAGCAATAGGATGCCACACAGACTCACCCCATCCAGGATAAACAATTCAACCGTCTATTGAGGCCTATGACTAAGTGGGAGCTCGATGGCTCGATGGCTCATTTATTTCTGATCGCGTTTCCCAGGTGCAGATATGTGACATTAGTATGGGCGTAAGATCTGATAAGACACCGCCATTGTCGATAAGTTTCGTCCTTAAATCATGATTAGTTTCCGAAAGATGAGTTCTAATCAGAGGCCTTACGAGGTCTTGTCGATGTGAAAATGCTGACGGCAGTCTGATTCAACTTTTTAGGACCAGAAACGTAGCTTTACCCCAATAATGACTGAGTGTGAGATATTGTGTCCTTGCAGGGACTGCAGCTCCGTCACAAAGTCGCAGTAAGGTTAGAGTCTCCGTTTTCAATCTTTATCAGCCGTCTTGGTAATTGATCGTCTCTGTCAACAGAGCAGTGCGAGTGTTCCTTGAGACATGTTGAAAGCCACTGCCTTGCTTGCTCAAATGGATGCGCTTTAGTTTTGTTGTGCGTTGCATCAATTTTGTCAATACCTGTGGGCAGTTAATTCTTCGTCTTCACCCTCTAGACGTGAACCTACGTCGGCTTGCTATGGCACTAAAGAGCATGGGAGGCTCATTGTGTTCCAATTTGTTACTAGTGAACTATATGTTCATGTTTACTGGGAGATATTCGGAGCTTGGAGGAAGCATTGCACTGACGCCGCATCTGTAACACAGAGAGTTTTCAGGGTTAGGCTTTTCGTCGTAAGATCCTTCCCACAGGCGAACACAAATGTAACAATTCTCATTCACCGAACTCTTGAGGTTGGAAAAGTCTTGATGATAAACATAAAACAAGCTCATTTCTGCGGTACGATTATTATGGCGACCCTTGGGTAAGGCATCAACTTTTCCTAATAAACTTTAAGGCACTCACACTAAAGCACAACTTTGCCGCTTTTAAGTACCTCACAAATTAACTTAGTAAAATTCTCGTATTTGAGTAACTCGTATATAATAATATAATAAAGCCACATCAAATTTAATTTTTTAAAAAAATAGATATATGGCTATATTCTTTAAACTTTAAATGATTAATTATTATATTTTTAAATTAATCGCGTTAAAGAGAGTAGTCTAAATGCGCATTTGAAGTATTGTGAGGGCAGAGTTCGCTTATTAAAAGGGCAAGGCTTCTCGCTTAAATGCCTTGAAAAGGTAAGAATGCCTTACCAAAAGGTCGCCATCATAATCGTACCCGTTTCGGCTCCTTTGAGGCCCGGTTACTTTGTACACTTTCCTCGTCTTGTCTCCAAGCGCAGGTCCCATTTTGACTCCGACCAGGTATCATATTGAGACTACAGCTAGCTACAAGTATTTATACAGACCATCTTAGGAATAGACAACCCGATTCAGGGGTCCTCGAAAGACGCCGCGACTCTAGAGGCCCCCGAATGAGCTTAGTCCCGGAGCTCGGAACTGGCCCTCCAGTGTGAAGATTTCACAGTCCTTTATCGTGGGACGAGGACGGCCGCTGCACTTCGCAAGGCGATTGTCCGACCGCCTCCCTACAGCATGGGCAGCAATATGCAAGCCAGCTCATTCAAGATCACGTGATATGCGGCACTGCCTAGCACTTCCGTACTAGTGGCATTTCTCCAGCCTTACGGGGGTTATGTTACCCCGCTCACTTTTCACCGCATGGCCTTTGAGTGACTTCATCTATCCTCGAATTCCCTCGCATTTTCATTTATACTAGAAGAAGATTACTTCCTCCACTCAGAATTTGGGCTTTCCCATGAAAGGATGCCACATACCCTTCCTTCAGGAATATACACAGAAGTGGCAGCTTCACGGTCGCCACCTGATACCACGAATCACAGCCCAGCCCCGGCATTTTCACCGCCCCCATCGTGCCTGGAATCCCTTTCTCTTGAACTGCTTCTCAAAATATTTGGTTACAACTACGGCAATCCTGACGACAACTTCACTGACTTGCTAAGACTATGGGAGCAACGCCGTACTTCCAAAAAAATTCGCGAGGGCATCGAAGCAACCTTTCAAGGAATCCACCTTCATCATACCAAAATTGATACCGAATACCGTCACTACGAATTTCGCACCAGTGTCGATAATAAAACTGAAACAACTATTGCGGTTTTTAATAATAACACGAAGGTAAAATGGTCACAATCGCAGTCTGAACACCTTTCCCAAATATTTCCTAGATGGAACAGCATGGTACAGAATCACACAGTTCGCCCCGAATTTTATAAGGTTACGCTCTGGGACAAGGAATTAGAACTGGAACTTCCAGCATTCTGCTTTTCTTTCAGTTACTCACATTGGCTTTTTGTGGATTGGGCCTACTTATACAACTGTTTCTTTGCGACAGAGAAAAGGATCCGGCACCGTGAGCGGTTGAAGGCATTAGAAATGCAATGTTTTCTCGAAACGACGGATCGATTCAAGAAAGGGGAGATAACGGTCGAGACTTTTTTGGATTACCATCTTGTGCACCTTAGTGGTACTCGTCACGAGGCTGATCGGGAGAAGGGAGAAATAGGACTCACCATACAGCCGCGGAGCAATCTCATCTGCATACTCAACAGTCATCTCGTCGCCGGGGCTTTCAAAAACTGCATCGAAGAACCAAACTTCAAACCAATCAAGGACTGCGGCCTCTAAAGGCCCTCCTCATGTCGGCCTGGCACAGTGACCTGATTGCGATCCAAGAAGCTATGGCCAAACAAGAATCGAAATCCTACTTTCAACTACCCCTACTAGAGATCTTCATCGCCATAGCATTCGTCCAATCTCACCTCGACCTCCTCTCGTACCTTCTGAAACTCACATCACCGCCCAGCACCTCAATATTCGACAAAGTATACTCAACTTCGTACGGTAGAAGTGGTCAGAGGTGCGCACCGGGCCTAGATAACGCCGCAGGCTGGCTCATAGTCCTAGACGCAGGCTGGATGCACCCACCTTTCCCCACGGAGGAACTCATCTACCATGCTATCAGTGACAGCGATAGTCAGTGTGCTATTTCCATCCTCCAGCGTATCGATGCCATCAGCATCAAATCTTTCCCTATACAATCACTCTTTCGAGAAGCCACCTGGGAAGTCACGAAATGGGCTGTCTCACAGCTCCTTGCATCGGGAAAAGAAATAGATTCCGGAGCAATACGCGCAGCAGCCACCATGTCAGTAAACGGTCCGGCAGCGATTAAGATTCTTTTAGATGCAGGGGTTGATGTGAATGCCAAAAGTTTTTCGCTTCTTGGGACGTTCGATAAAGACGCGATTATTTTGGGAGAAAGGGCGGGTCCAAGTGGGGAGACAGCCCTTATGATTGCATGTAGATATGGGACGAGGGAAACGGTGGAAGCGTTGTTGAGGGGAGGTGCGAGAAGGCGCTTGAGGGACGATTTTGGGAAGAGCGCTTGGGATAGAGCAAAGGAGGCTGGACGAAGTGATATTATGGAGTTGCTAGAGAATTTTACGAGAAAGTCCGAAGGCCGTGATACTTAAATACTAGGTTGAAGAATTGCGTCACTCAGAATTTATGTAGAATTGCAAATTTCACTGGATACATACTGTCCGTAGACTAAAACGGAACCAGCAAGAGAAAAAATTAACAAAACTAGCTGTTATCGTTTTTGTCAGGAGACTTAGTAAGCTCTAAGTAGTTAATACCTGGACTACTTTAATTACACTTACTACGAACCTTGAAACTTGACGAAAATAATATAAAAGAACGTTAGGTCAGATTAAGTGTGATTAGCTAAAAAGTGAGAAGTCAAAACACGTGACGATGTGATAAAATCTTGCTGAGGGTGCTCAGGGTGCTCAGGTGAGTTGCTCAGGTTGCTCAGGTTGCTCAGGTTGCTCAGGTTGCTCAGGTTGCTCAGGTTGCTCAAGTTGCTCGGGCGAGTTGACTGAGCCGAGGGTGAGCCGAGGGTGATTAGCGAATTGAGCAAGAGCGGCAAGCTTACTAACCAAATTCGACGCAAAAGAGAGAAATTTGATTCACAATACCAAAGCATTTTGCCGAGCGCGCCCACCTCACATCACCACCCTGGCAGGCAAAAAATTAACACGCTCGGTAGAGTACCCGACTTCAACGAGTCAACGTGGTGCAATGGAATAATGGGATAATGGCCGCGTACCTCTCTCAGCCGCATGCATTTCCGTTCGCAAGCTCATCTTGCTCTTTCATCGACAACCTCGAGCATCGCCGTCCTGTTGCAATCCAAGTAAAACCCGCTGTCCAAAAGCTCACGCCGCTACGGGTACAGGAATCCCACAATGCTACCCGCATAGAGTCAACCGCATTTAGGCACCTCGCTTACCCTGCTCTGTTTGGCTCCGAGCGTACGATACCTAGAATGCTCAATTCCATCAGGCCTCTACATGGTCTACCGCTAGTATTCTTGTTGTCCTTGTTGAACTCTTGGTCTCCGTGGCCCACTTTTTCCTCTGTCGCGTGTAAGCCCGCAGCCGAACTGATCGTTAACATTGTAAACTTCGCATTCGAACTATTGCTGTGCCCTCTTATGGTCGTCTTGCTACGTTTTGGAACGCCCACGTTTGAATATCTAGCCTTGTGGGTTTTCGTTGCAACCTGTAAGAATACAGCCTTTGCAATACATGACGCACGCCTTGCTAGATTCCAGCCAACGCCGCAAGCCTAGGTCTCTACCCTTGTTTTTCCCAACTTAGAGGCGGCGGCGCTCTACATTGACTCTTGCCGAAGCATATGAGCTCCAGCTCAAGCAAGACCGCCTGATCCAAAGGATTCTAATGGGTGATTATTCCCCCGAAATCGGCCAGGTTTATGGAGTTTTCTTTTGCGTTGTAAATCACATTTGACGAGCTACATGTAGGACGGTCTCTATGAAGACCCCTCAGAACAGCAGACGCTTGGCGACGATTTACCTTTCCGTGATCAGGTATGTCGACCCCTTCATCGTCACCAGCGAACCTCGGGTGACGAACTATTTCCAGGATGATGACTCTTTGTCAGAGTTGTTGAACATCATTAGAGGACTACAAAAAAATCAATATCAAGATCAACCTCCTGATGCAAATGATTTTCTGTTAGTACTCAAGTGTAGATCCCCTTACTTACCGTTGAATAGGATCCGCTACCTGGTCCCTCATCGGCGGCGAGTAATCCGGTACCTGGCCCCTCATCAGCGGCGAGTAATCCATTAGCCTTGGTAAGTGAATCTACCATGAGCTCGCTCGAGCCATTGCGCATGAGACATCATTCAGCTGATTACTCAACAAGGGTCTCACTAGATAAACAGAAGAATCCGTTCCCTTCAGACCACCCTACCGCGCAGCCTCGCCGCAATACGAAGCTGTAGACCGATGGGAATCAGAACAGGCTGTGAGACGTCACGGAGGTTTCCTCCGTGCCACCACTATAATGAATGCGATACACAGCATCGTGCTAAGCAGTGTATTTTGGTATGCAGTATCGGGCTCAACATCCACGCTCGTTATGTGCAATTCAATATCCATACTCAATAAATGCAAAATGTGGGAAAGGTGCGAGATACCAGAACGCTTTATCACGTAACTAGAAGCACTATTAACACCAGACAGAATTTTGATGGCACTCACATATACCTCTTCATGGCTCTCTCTCGTTTATCATATTATACTCTTGATTCTTATAATCAAGCTACGGCTTACTCGCTATATTTCTCAGAAGTTATCTTATATTTAATTTTATTTTAGTGATTTATGGATTGCGGCAGCACTGATATCACTTCCCTTCGGCCTTTTGGCAGTACTTATTTGGAGGGAACCCTTTGGGATTTTTATAGCTCCTATGTTTATTGCGTCGGCTAATGCGCTTTTATCTGGGGCTCTTTGTACGATGATATTTAAATCTACTCTAGTGCTAAGTAATGGCTTAAAGTTGTACTAGGAGGAACTTCTGGTACCTTGGCTCCACCGTCATCTTGGCATTATAAAAATCTTTGGGTGGCACCACAGAACCGGGACCGAGAGCAGTCGAAGCCACCTATAGTTTCTCTTCGGTGGGAAAGGATCTCCCTTGCGAGCGAGCTTTGCAAGGGAAGAGGGGCCCGCCAAACCGAAGCCCTCATGTATATTCCTTTTTCCATATAAAAGAGGTTCTCGTAGAAATAATAATATCCTAGCCGAAGTCAACTGGAAGACGAGTCCGAGTCAGTGTGTAGTTGGCGGGAAAGACACGTATACGTATAGTACGAAGTCAGCCTCTTTCTCGTGGAAAGCTACGTAGGACGGCATTCCCGTGAACCTTCTAATACCGTAAATCAAGTTATTCGTGCTGGAGACCCTCAATATCTTATCACCTTCGTCTTCGGAGTGCACCGTAAGTGTTGGAGTCAGAATGTCCTCTTGTTACAGAAACACCTGTTTCATTCTATTTGTATATAAATAACTAGCTTTCCCAGTGCTTTATTGGCACTGCAATCGAGACAGCTTCTCCATATCTGCGCACCTCAAGATCTCAGCCAACAACAGTAAGCACCATTGAACACCAGATCCTGGTTCCGCCTTCGGGTGACCCACAAAAAGGTTAAAGTCGCAGCAAAGAGACACAGTCCGATCGACCGGCCTTCTGTGACCTCTTGATTCCTTCGGCGTTCGAGGAGCCATCCGTAAATTTTATCTGCGCTCGGGTATTGTAGGTACAATCGACGTATTTGTGAGAACCTCGCTGGTTCAGCCGTTTAATTTAAAGTGTATTCGGCGTTATCGTTATGCTCGGATTCGCATTCATTTACTGAATTCGTTAGTGTTGAGTGTTCGGTAAGGCGATGGGAGCAGAGGTTCCTAAAGGAAGAGGAGTCTGTATTTAGTTAGTTGAGCTTTTTTTCAACTGTAATAAACCTACCTCTAATCAATCCAGCTTCCGGTGCACTTAAGACAACGTCGACCGGTAGTCAGGCGCTATAGGAGCGGCTCCTCCCTCTTTAGAAGTTGAGATTCGGTGACAGACTCTGTGGGCCCTGTGATAACATCTTGGGAAGAGAAAGACGTTTTGGGGGTGCTTTTTGGTCGCGGAGGCGCTTGGATTTTGGCCGCAGTAAAGCGAGTCAGGCGTTCCTTGAATCCTTCCGAGTCTTGATGGCAAATAACGAGGGCGGGTGATAATAATGAAGATGTGATCGTCGCCTGTATGTGCTAGAGTGAGGAATAAAAAATCAACGTTCCCCCGCTTTCTGTTATTTCAGGAAGGGTACTAAACTGGCTCATCCAAGCTGTCTGACTCGTAAAAAGCACTTGAAAATTCGATGCGAGGTACTGGTAGTCCTGCATCAAAATCAGCTCCCGAAAAATAGAGCCTGAAATCTTGACCCCAAGGTCTTCCTAGGTCTCAAACCTCTGAGGTAACCTTTACTTCTAGCACCCTATTCCTCACAACAGACCCCTCATCTCACTTGAAACACGAATCTTCACTAAAGCTCTCTATGAGTTAAGTGTTACTTGATTCTGCAAAGCAATCTCTAAATTCTGCTTCATTTTCGCTGATTTATTCTTGTGGAGTGGAAAAAGAATGGATGCATTGGCGCGGGCTTGCAAGGAGCTAAGCGATATTTGCGGGATTAAAGGGGGGAGATTGTTTGTTCTGAGTATTTTACGGGCTTGGCGAAACGAAGCATTATGCGATTTCTTGCGGGCAACTCGATGCAAAATCATTACCTGCAAAATCCCTGAATCTTCGTTGAAAGTAAGACGGACCCTTCGAAGCCCAAGCCTCCACACCGCTGTTCAAACTTTTTATCAATGAAATCATACCTTGCGTGTAGAAATTCAAAAAGGGCAAGTATTACGATCCGTAAGCTATACGGAATATGGCTTACTACACAATGCTCAGCGGATCCATGGCTAATATGAACTAATGACTGCCATAGGCGATTACAACTGAAGCGAGCTGCGGACAAGGGGGCGAATACCCGTCTTCTTCCGCGCGACAGTAGCCTGCCTGATACAGAAATCTTTGACAAATCACATGAGTTCAGCCTCCGGTGGATACCCGCTAGTGCTGAGAGCAATTATATTTGCCCGTCTCACTGTGAGACCGAGTTAACGAAAGTATGCCAAGCGCCGCATTTGGCCATTCTAAACTCTTTATGCCTTTGCTTTATATTAACGTTCCATGCTGACATGTTACATAAGAAAGAGAAAAAATATTCAATCATCCGACCTTTTCCGGTCCGGGCCTTGAATAAAAATTACTGAATAGAAGCGCTCCACCGCCATTCGCTCACGGAGTCATCGTATGCAATTCATATCTGAGAGTGGTAAACATGCAATCTATTTGACATAAAAAATTTAAGGCAAATAACTTTTCAGTTGTGACTCGCAAATGTAGTCCGAATAAGGTGTTTTCAATGTGAAGGATGAGAATCCTAGCTGTCGCTCGTATAAAAATGCAATGTTACTTACCAGTAAATTCGCATATGTATCTGAAATGTAACCTTAATTTAACCACGTCCCCGAGGCGGGGTTTGTCGGACCCTCTGCCTCTAGGCTGTCATAATGATCACCCTTCCCGAGTCGCTTGTTTGAATGCGATGTAGGGGTTTCACCGTTGAAATGCACAAAGCCTTATTTCCATTGCAAAAGACCCGGATGAACTGTACTTGCACAATTCTAGCGTAGTTGGTAGTCAACTGAATCAGATTCCAGGAGATTCTGATATCTTTCTAGCAAGTTAGATTCGTTATAATTCGGTTACGAACCGTTTGGCTTCGACATTACGAGTTTAGCATTTGCTATACGGTCGAAGCTCTTGCTTCTCAAAAATATGCTTTTCCTCGGTACTAGTATAGTTGCTAGGGAATTGCTGACCGTTGTATAAGCAACATATTTTGAACATAAGCTTCTCCTAGGAATAGAAATTTTAATATGAGGCTAATATAAAAATTTATTAATTCAACTTTAATTCATCTAATTTCATTTAAAACAAGTATTAATTTCCTTTATCAGAAGGATCAGCACCTATCAGTTATGCGAGGTACTCTATACTGTGGGGCATATCCGAGCGTTGCTTCCTGAGGAGATACTTAAATTCCTTCCAGAAAGACGGCCAAGCCGTAGGATGGACCTTGCATGTACCGAAGGACACCCGACTGGTCCATCAGAAAACGTGTTCTGAGTTATGCTTAGAATAAGGCCACTCATAAATGAATGAAGTAACAATGAAGCCCTTGAACGTGCATTTTGAGTCGAACCCCGCCCCCCACCAACCTCACGGCTGCACTATCTTTCGACTGCAAGTACAAGATTTTCCGATATCATGCCGGCAAAACCTCACGCCTTGAAGGAATGAGCCTCATATCACCGAATTCTTTGACCGAAAACTTGCAGTATACAGTATTTGAAAGTTATAGCCTTCTCATAGGTTGTACTTGCTCCTTCTTTTGTAAAGCCTGGAAGTAGAGCGTTTGAAAGTAGTCACTAATCCTATAACACATCCCTAAACTGGGGAAGTTGGTATATGAGGTAAGTCTCACGCTCGTTTCTCTAAACCCCTGAGTCTCTCATGACAAAACCTTGCCGTATGGTTTCCTAGTCGGCGACATTTTAAGGAGTGGAAGAACTCTCGCCCTCGATTCCGATGGAATGTTCTTGGCAATGCAACGCTTTGCCTTCATGCACGTCATAAGATTATAATCTCGAGGTACATCGGCCAACTCTAATGTTGTGGTGTGTAGGCAATATACTCTACTGACGGTGAACCCGGCGAGTCGGTGTGACCGTGTGAGAATCTCTCAGCCGCCAGCCTCACCGAGAATGCAACGTCGAGAATGACCTGATGCCAAATGGCCTTTCACATACCCGAGCTTGGGGCCCTCAATTCGTAGCCTGACTGAAGGAGAAAACTATAAAGCCAACTCCTCTCCCGACCACTTTCATCCTCATCACTCTCAACACAGACTCAATCAGATCATCTTCCAAGACACCAACGCTTCTCACTTCACGAGCTTCTTCAAACGCAAACATGCAGTTCAACTTCTCCCTCGTCGTTGCAGCCCTGGCTGGACTTGCCATTGCTTCTCCTACCGTTGAGGTGCGCGATACAGCCACAGACGCCACTGGCCTTGCGGTCAGCGTCAATGGCGGTATGTATCCCGATTTCTCAAGGTCTATATATCTTTATATCAGCACCAGGCTAATTTTAAATTTCCTTAACAGTGACTTTCTCACAAGATGTGTCCATCAGCTGCGTCCTTCACTGCGCTGAAGTCATTGCCGAAGCCGTTTGCATTGGGCTTGCAATTGAAGAGAAGAGCGTTAAGGGTCTCCTCAAGTGTGTCGAGAAGGGAAAGGTAAGCCTTGCGCATAGAAGTTCCCCTTCCCAAAGTTATTTAATACTGATTTCTACTTAGATCTGTGCCTGTGCCGAATGTGTCCCGAAATTGAAAGATTTCGTCAAGGACCACGACATTTGCTCTTAAACGGAACTTTTGGGGTTTTGGATTGGGAGAGGATGGCAGCTTGGGCAAATGAGGCAGGAAGAACGGTAATTTGGGATGGGGCTGGGTTTTGGTAGAGTGCAGGGTCGTTACGTGTGGGAAGAGAGGTGGGAAGAGAGGTGGTAATAGCGGTTTCCTGAATTTCTATTATTACACTCGTTTTTCCTATAAACGGATTTTATTAGGAGTAGAAAAAACGGGCTGCGCAGCTACTTACGGTCCCTTTTTGGCTAAGTGAGAAATGCGTCCCCAGTCATTCTCGCTTAAATATCAAGTAAAAGAGTGTAGGATAAAGCTAAAAGAGTTCTCAGAATTGCAACTTATAGTGGAAGTAAATCCAGAAGGAATTCGTTTTTTGAAGACATTCACAAAATATTCTTGCTATTCTCAACTAATTTACATATACATCTACGGCTCCGCCGCTGCCAGAGAATTCTAAAAGTAAATAACAAGATAGCCAGGAAAAAAGAGTATTTGAAAAGACTTCGAAAACAAAGACAATCTTAAGAGATACAACATTCAGTAGAGCAAACTCCTGGTTGCATTTATCTCTAAAACGACCACCTTTTCACATCCACTATGATGTGTACATATCGCCAAGCGTGAAGGCTTCTTGGGGTTTAATCCACTCTTTGTGGATGCTTGCAAGTTTTTTTTCGATGCCATCGGTATCGCGTATAGCGCTGTGGAAGATGAAATTGCTGTTGGGGCCAGGTTCGGTTTTATATTCTTTCAAGATTTTATTCAAAAATTGTTCCTCGAGATCCTTAACGAGCCTGGAGCCCAAACTCCGTGTTTTCAGGCATTTTACTAGGAAGATAAATTTTAAAAAATTAAAAGATTAAAAGGTTAGTTAATAAAAAGCTTCGTTACCTTTTTGTTACTCCTGATTTCTAGGTCCGATATTAAAATTATCTCTAGTTATTTTATAACTTTCAAGTAATCGCGATGACTTTGGTATTCGGAAGCCTTCTGACCTCAGGCTCGTTAGGGTGTTGGTAATAGGACAACGAGAATGAGACTTGCCGCATGTGCATGTGAGGCGTTGTGGCTCTGCTGCTTTTAACATAACACGATTTTTAGGTGAAATGTAATTTAGAATTCAATTTGTATTGAGCTCTCTAAAAGTACCAAGGCGCTTGCAACTAAAAATAGAGTAAGCCCTCATTTGTAGAACCAGGGAACCATAGGGGCGAGCGACCAAACTCTGACCTTACCTTATAACAAACTTTCTTTTAGTGCTTATAATAACATTTAACCTCACTATAAAATTATATAGTTATGTTCTCTTTAAACTTATCACGTATTTTATCTGAAACTTACATGCTTTAGTAAAACAAGCTCCTGGACTATTTAATGAAAACTTCTTCCCAAAACCCCTTTCGTAACCACATTAAATTAAAGCGAATAGTAAGAGTCTTAATTTTGAGCTTAATTTTATTCTATTAGTAGAAGTTTTGTTTAAAGTTTAATTCTAATTTTCTTCGGACTAAAAATCAAGTATCAGCCTTCGTCCGTTCTCAGGGGGGCTTCGCGAACAGTTAACAAACACTTAAAAGTATCTAAATAGCCACTTACTTTTGAGGAGATCACATTCCACGAGCAGAAGTTGGGAAAACCCACTTTTCTATAACCTTCTCTACGGAAAATATCTGACAGTAGTATAGCGTTTATTCTTTGAAGTGTTGTGAGTACTTTCGTGGCACAGAATTTTACCTTAAAATAGTCGAAGTGATAATATCTTTTTAGAAACTTATCCCCTGAACTGACAAATATTAGCTCCTGGTACACGAGTCCCGTAATGTGAAACCTTGGCTGGTCGAACGGTCTAGAATTACTAGAATAAGTCCGAAGGATCTAGTGATCGGTGCTGGAATGTACTTATGGCTTTGTGCATAAAATGAAACTATGAGCCGAGTTCCATGAATGAGTCTTTCAAGCCAGTGCAGCCTCGCTCGCTCGACATATAAGCTACCCCATCCACTCCACAACCCTTAATTTTACTCCTTTCTTCAACTTCACGGGACAGATTAGAACTCAAACTGAACGTCGAGATCTAGAAGTACGGCCCAATATGCCTCCACCATCAATCAACCAACAAAAAGCTAGCGAATTTGACTGTTTTCTCTGTACTAAATCACTTTTGGTGCCAGGTACCACGGAACAAGAACGGTCCTTCCTCGTCAACGATGTCGAGCTGCATTGCAATCATCATCTCCATCAAAACTGTATCTTGGAGTAGGGCATGTTATATCACAATCGATGCCCTATTTGCAGAGAGAGCAATCTAAACGGAAATGGCGGGTTCTGGGTTGGCCTGCTAAATGAAAGTGGAGACCGCCTTCTGTTTGATTTCGAGAAGGAGATCGACCACAAGCTGTACTTGAAGTACTGGGTATGTTTGGAGAAGTTTTATCGCTGAATTAGCTCCGTGTATTTGGCTAATTTCTGAACCAGGCAAACCCCGAACTGGAAAGGAAGGTGTCATTCCTTGGTTTGATGGCTCATATGGCTGTCGAAGATGCTGAGTTGTTCCTCAAGGGCGAGGATCTTCTTGCGAAGGGAAAGAAGCTTGACCCAAATGTTTGCTATGAGGGCAGTAGAAAGAATGCGATGCATTTGGCAGCTTTGATGGATAATGTTGAGGATGTCAAACTGCTGCTTAAGTATGGCGCTGATGCAGAATTCATGGACGAAGATGGAAAGACTGCGCTGGATATGGCGAAGGAGCAGGATGCGAAACGTGTCATTGCTTTGTTGTCAGAAAAGCAAAATCGATCTGGTTAAAAGGGACAAAGAATGAGAGGATTGGGAGCTAGCGTAATGAAATTTTAGTGAATACATTCTCTCTGATTCTGCATAGTGGGGCTGAACCCATATTCTGCCCCCCTGAATGACCTCGCTTAGCATGATGCACTTATTCAGTTGTGCGGTCTACGTGTGGGCACACTCATAGCGTACCTTTGAACTTAGACATTCAAATCCACCATTTCTAGCTATTTAGAAGGTTGTCTTCTGTTATATTCCTCGATTACTCGAGTAAGGCCTGGAAAGACAGGGGCTCAAAGCCCATTAGACACTGAAGTTTAGCGATAGGAGCCTGTAAGCTTTGCAAATGTGCAAAGGGCTACAGCATTTAGGGTGATTATTAAACGTTAACAATCCTATTTAATAGGACTTTAAGAGAATACACAAGAGAAATTTGCTCAGAAGTGTGCGCAATAATTGAAACGTTTCCTGATTTCTGTATTTAGCCAAAATTTTGGGCAGGTGAGGCCTGAAATACAGTGGGTGTGACCCTTAATCATTTGGGGGTAAAGAACCGTGAAAATATTATTCATAACCACTTACTCAAGAGCGCTAACATTTACTCATAGAGTCTAAATATTCCCTCAAAATCAGAGTAGTTAATACTCAGCTGTAAATTATGTCGCGTAAAATATCACGTCAATTTACTCATTTATAATCGTGATTGCCGGTTGCGCTGCACCTAACGCCTCTAGCCGGCGGCCCCTCCATCCGAAATCGAGAATTTTTCTGCCATCAGCGACTTCAACCTCTTTTAAACTCATTCCTCCCCTTGTAACAACACACAACATGTTGCAACATCAAAATATGGCAACTTTCATCCCCCGTGCAGTTCCTCGAGCTTTCCACGCCTTCCGAGCAACCAGCTGGCACCCTGCAACCTTCCAACTCCAAAAACCGGCTGCCCCACTAGTTCGACGCTTTCTCACCACACCAGCAGCAGAGCAACCTCGACTTCGTCTAGGATCAACTGGTATGCTTTTCAAGCCTCTATATTTTGAGCAGACAAGTTGATATCTCTCAGCACCAAACTTCAAAGCGAAAACCACGCACGGCGATATCGATTTCCACGAGTTTTTGGGCGATAAGTGGGGTATTCTGTTTTCACACCCAGCAGACTTTACGCCTGTCTGCACAACGGAATTGGGCGCTTTTGCAAAGTTAAAGGATGAGTTCGAAAGGAGAGCAGTTAGGATGATTGGCTTGGTATGTCCATTCCAGCCTGTATTTCCTACGAAGAGAAGGCGCTGACGGAAAGATTCATAGAGTGCCAATGATCTCGGCTCGCACGCAAAATGGATCGAGGACATCAACTCTATCTCTCAAACGAACCTCCAATTCCCCATAATCGCCGACGCAGACAGAAAAATCGCATGGCTATACGATATGCTTGATGCACAAGATTTAGAAAATATTGATGAGAAAGGGATTGCGTTTACGATTCGTTCTGTGTTCATTATTGACCCGGTCAAGAAGATCCGTTTGACAATGATGTATCCCGCGAGTTGTGGACGGAATACAACTGAGGTTTTGAGAGTTATTGATTCGCTTCAGACGGCGGATAAGAAGGGAATCACGACGCCGATAAACTGGCAGGTGGGGGATGATGTCATCGTGCCGCCAACAGTCTCAACGGAAGATGCGAGGAAGAAGTTTGGGGAGGTGAGGGAAGTTAGACCTTATTTGAGGTTTACAACGATTTAGATGTACGCATATATGTATTGTACAAAATTATAGACGAAAATCCTCAATATTTTCCTAGTGTTCCCTTGCTTCTCACCCCTTGCTTTATTCACGCACACGCATGCTTTAACAATTCTCCCAGCAAATAGCAAGAACCACATCTCGTGCAGAAACAACTTATAAAGTCCAGGCCTTGAACAATCACCAAATTCTATTTTAATCCAATTCGTGCTTGCATTTCATTTCGCTCCGTTTCCAGCTATCCACTCAAACAGCTTGAAAATAAGCGCTTATGAATTCCCAAGCAGAATCAGAGATTCTTAAGCAGACAAAAAGTTCCTAACAATCACAAATAGGCAATACAGTATTACCAACTCAAATCCCTAGAATCAGCGAGCAACTTTTCGTATTCTTGTTCGTTTCTAGCATGGAGGGCTGTTGTCGATACTGTCTTCTTCGATCTGCGGCTCAAGTGACAAAGTCGGAACGTGTTTTCATTTACTTCTAAATAGTAACTTCACACCAATTTCTTGATAAATACTTCTGCTTACACACTTGTATTTCTTTTTACTACTGAAAGTCAGAGTCATTCCTTTTTAGGACTTGAATAAATAAAATTGGGATTTCATTATGCGCTATACAGAACTTCAATAGAAGTTCTTTTCGCGATCATCTACTTAGTATGAAGAAATTTTCTAACCCTATTCCTTTTTTTTCCGGGCTCACAAGTCATTCTTTCAAACCTATATAACATTTAGCATACATCTCCTTATTCCTGAATGGAATTTGTGTTTAATGTAGGTGGGTTGCGACCTTACTCGGCCTATAATTCGCCCGCTCCCCGCTTATCTAAGGAATTTCGCCTCCCTTACCCTCGCTTACCAGTCCCCATCACACGGCCAATAGTTCCCCCGGTCTTCTTTTTAGCTAAAGCCTCTGCCCTCCCCATCTAGAGTAACTTTCAACTACGCAATTACTCTTCACCAATATTTTCATTTTCACATTATTACCTGAGTAAAAGCTTTCCAACCCTCCTCCCTCCCCCCTTTTAACTCAAACCACCCGCGAAAATGATGCAAGCCTGGACACACCAAACGCCCGGCCTCTCCGCCAAAGTCCTAACGCTAACCACGCTCCCCATCCCGCAACCCACCAAACCAACCGATCTCCTCATTAAAATAACCCACGCAGCACTCAACCCAGGTGCCTCCCTCATCATGCAACTCTGCCCTTTTTTCCTCCGCAGCACCCCCTCTATCCCGGATATGGATTTCTCGGGCACTATAGTCTCTATCGGCGCTTCTGTCCCTTCTTCTCGTAATTTTGAGATTGGGAAAAGGGTGTTTGGGTCCGTGCCTGTGGGGGATCATGTGAAACTGGGGAGAGGGTCGATGGCGCAGTATGTGATTGTTGAGGCGGGGAGGGTGGTGTTGGTTCCTGAGGGGGTGAGGGCGGAAGAGGCTGCGGGGTTGGGGATTGCGGGATCAACGGCCGTGGAGTTGGTGAG
>JAAMPI010000553.1:0-32475 GCA_013054445.1 Cudoniella acicularis
TGTTTTGTCCTCCACGGCCCACTTTTAACCCCCTTCCCCAGCCCGGGCTCTTTTCACCCTACACTTTTCCCCGCCTAAAATCGCAACCTTTCCTTCGCAACTCTCATCTCATGATGTCCTAATGTCCACAACTCCGCGGGAATTTCAACCATTTGAATACGAGCGTGGATATCTTTCCACCTATGGTCACTCCTAGCACAATCCCTCAACAACTTGAGCAAATCATACAACTCCTTACTAAACGTAACAATGAAGTCGAAATTCTGGAAATCACTCACGTGGAGACCTCTGAGTCTGCGATTCCCCACGCGGGATAGGATCATGCGTTTTTCGGACGAGGAGAAAGTGCCTGTTTTATCGAGTGCGTGTAAGTCGCGGTTGTGGCGGTCTTGGTGTGTGGTGAAGAGGGGGGGAAGGAGGGGTGGGTGCTTGCGAGCTAGATGCGGAGGAGTTCGATTGGAAGGAAGAGGGAACAGTCAGTGTTTTTGTGTTGTGGTTTGGGAAAGGGGTTGTTGGTAAGGAGATGGGTTGGAAAACAGCAACGTAGAGAAACGGAATTTGAGAGGAAACGGGTGAAAGAATGGAGTTGAAGAGAGGCTATACTTACGGTACGCTGCCGCGAATGGAGCTCTGCTGTCGCATGAACGGTCCACAAAGAGGATTCTCGCGCTCATGATTCAGTACTGTTCCTTTTCGAGGTACTTTAGGACCAAATTTCAAGCTTTGAGATAAAACAAATACGCTCTGATATTCTGTAGAATTCAGCTCTTCCAAAATCAATGCTAGGTGACATTAAGAATGTGGAGGGAGAGGCGAGAGTTATAGTTTCAGAGTCGTAATCAAGCAGATCGATTGTGGTATGACTTAGAACGTGACTGACTGATTGTAACACCGCTGTTGACTGTTTTGCACATTTAGTCTGAAACATACTCAACTTTCAAATGGTAGGCCAATGAAGGAGCGGCGTTATTCAGGTGGGCTTGGAACTGACATGGTCAGGTTCTGGTAGTCGTCACGATGGTGGAGATCTTGGGGTGAAGGCGGATGGAGAGTGGCCAAGCGAGTACCAACTCGCTGGGAATCGGAAGAAAATGACCAGCCTTTGAGCCAATTATACAACGAACAAACCCAGAAAACTCTCTAGTTGTATGATGAGCGTTGATTACCTTTTTCATCTCCTTCCCATCAACCGACTCGTCCGCTCGTCTAAGTCGCATGTTTAAGTCGACAATGACAAAACAGCAGATATAACAAGAAACGGACAAACAAACGCGCCGGAAGAACCTTAGAAGTTTTAAATAGCATTATATAAATTGGAAATAAGCGAGTAACTTGCTGTTGCCTGCTCTAGCAGGAATTCTTTGAGCCTATTGATATTTTTGATAATAATAATACATCCAAAAGGTTTTAGGAAATTTGTCTAAATTTGAGAGATTGAGACTTGCTTTGGATCCGTTGGTGAGTAATTCAATCATTTGTGTAAGAGCCTACCACCCGGTTTAAATGGTCGAGTTTTCCTCCCTTTGATTGGACAGTGTGATTGGACAGTGAAAATATCGTAGAACATTCACTCTGCTCGCCCCAGCGTAACTAAGGGACTATTCCCTGGGCTTGGACATAAATACCAAATAAGTGTCAGCTAAACAGAATGAATATGCCAATTGATCTAAACCATCAACTACTATAACAAGTCCTGGACAGAATCTCTCGAAGATTGATCAAATAAAACTTGGGACTCACTAGATTTCAAATTAAGCAATATCTATATATACTTATTTATATATAGTTTTCGTTGAAATCGCGAGAATGAGCATCAATCTTTTTGGTAGTCTATAAACTGGAACCCGCTTGAATGGCAATTAAAACCGCCATTAAAAGACCCATCACATGTGCGTTACTAAATCGTATACACTTATGCTTGCACTGCCTGTTGAGCTCCAGTGCCATCAATCTTCCGCTTCTTTCCAAGAGTCATCTTATCATCAGAATCCACGACCATTGCCTCATTGATATCCTCTACTGGCTCTTCACTGGCGATGACGTCTGTGCCAGTGACAGTTGGGAAAGGTGTCAAGACCTTGGTGATATCACCCCACCATGCCTCACCGAATCGCTTATACCAATCGACGGTAATGGCCATTCCGTCCGAGAAACTAGTCTTTTGCTCCCAGCCAAGTTGTCGGAGTTTAGTTCCGTCAACAGCATATCGGTGGTCGTTGAATGGACGATCGATTGTGTGCTTGACCCATTTGTGGAGCTCTTCTTGAGTGCTGTGGGGAATATCCAGATATGTGAGGAGTTTCGAGCATAGTGTCAAGTTGGAGATCTCATCGTAGGAACCGACATTGTAAATTTGGTCCATTTGACCTTTGTGAAGAATAGTGTCAAAGGCATCTGCTGCATCTCCAGCGAAAAGGTATCGTCTGGTTGGTGTGCCATCTCCGTGAAGGACAACGGGCTGGCGTCTGTGCAGGAGCAAGCTGAATTTGGGAATAATCTCTGTGACATGCTTAGCAATTGCGCCTTTTCTTGCTCTTAAGAATGCTCGACTTACTCTCTGGATATTGGTGAGGACCATATACATTGTTACTCCGGACAATGATCACTGGTAACTTGAAAGATTTTTGGTATGAGTGAACCAACATTTCTGCGGCAGCTTTGCTGGCAGCGTAAGGGTTTGTAGGAGCCAAAATGCTTGTCTCCAACAAATCATCAGCGTCATCTCTGACCTCGCCGTAGACCTCGTCGGTGGAGATGTGGATAAACTTCTTGATCCCAACCTTCTTGGCACTCTCCAACAAAACATGTGTGCCGTAAACGTTGGTGTGGGTGAAGGCATAGGAGTTTCCGAAACTCAAGTCGACGTGGGATTGAGCGGCAAAATGGAAGATGGTGTCAATGTTATGTCTTTGCAGACAATCCATCACCTCGGAGGGGTTTGTAATATCGCCATGGTAGAAGGTGAAGTTTCGCTTGTCATTGAGGACGCGAGTATTGTTCAACGAAGCGCAGTAGTCGAGCTTGTCGAAGGAGACGATGTTGTAGGCATTGGGGTATGTCAAGGTCAAATGGCGCACCAGCCAGCAAGCACTGTAGAGGTTAGCTATTTTCCATGCGACGTGGGCGCGCAGAAGTTGCTTGCTTACATGAATCCTGCGCCGCCAGTGATCATAATATTCTTGACATTTGGCAACGGCTCGAACTTTGTGCTTCCTGTGAGGACGGGCGCGTCTTTCCACACGCCGAAATCCTCAAAGAATTTGTTGGTCCCACTGGACGCGGCGGGAGCTATACAGCGCGAGGTCAGCGACTGGTAAGAATGAGGGGTTGGAAATGGGGAGCTGTAAGGGTGCACAGCGCGGGGCTTACCATTGCCGTTTGCTGCCATGTTGAAAAAAGTATGCGATGGGTATCAATAAAGTTGCGGGTTTCGTCGATTGTTGTAGGTGGTGGGCTGCAGGACAAATGCGATGGAAGAGGAGACAGTTAATGTGAGGGGGAAAACGTGAGACTTCCTGGCGGTGTGGAGAATTTTAGATTAACTTTCTAAGTTAACCGAGACGTGGAAATTTATTAAAAGGAGATAGCTCTATGCTGCATTCGGGTCACTCGTCTTGTGGCAAGAGTCAGGCCTGAGGTCGAGACGGGTATTGGTAAGGAGTCGAAGTCTTCAATCTGGGGATTGCCAGTCAGATTTGCAGATTTTCAGATTTCTGAGAGCTTCGGCCGCGATTGGTGATACTGGAACACTGTTGCTCAAATGCGAGGCTCCGACAAGGAGAGGGCTTGCGATGAGGTGGATGAGGCTGTCAAGGTCGAACGGCTTTGCTCTGGCGAATAAGTGGCTTGATGCATGACAGAGCGACGCAAGCTAGTAGTCCAGCTCAATAATAGCTGCTCGAGCGCATTTTATCTCAATGCCCGCGCGCTCTAAATTTATCACAAAATTCAATTGTCCAAAAGCCATGATTATTTGCCTCCGATGAGATGATGAGAATTAGGCAACCCGTGAGGTGCTGAGCGCCAGGGCACCATTATTACGAGCTGAAGCCCTCGTATGAGAATAATACGGGTGTAAGCGCCAGTTGAACCCAGCTCCTTGCTGTTTGATTTCTTGGGACCCATCACCGCGTTGAAATTTCCCGTAAAGCTCCAACTCGGAACTCCACCAGCATTTGCCTTGCAGTAACGTGTTAGAAGGGATCTCCTCGAGCCCAGCAGTCTATCGGTCGCGCCACAAGGAAAACTACTCAGGAGGGGTCATCCAAAAGGGAGGTGGGGGGCATTTTAAGGAGGCCCAAAATAAGTCCCTATTGGGCCTATTCACAAGGTTCAAGACTAGGCGACTAGGTCAAGCTTCTAGCGCTGAACAATACGGGCTTCGTGGCTACTTAGTAAATACCAAGTACACTATCACCAGTGCTATTACGCACGCTGAAGAACTCTTGTCTCGGCGGTGCTACTTCCTAAAGATCTGAGCAGTACTCCGTAGCACTTCGTAGGTTCGCACGAATGCTGTGCCTCGATGCTTGAAAGCTTCACACTGCCTCCATCTCGGTACTGTTTCAAACCTTTCGGGGCCACGAGCCCACCGTAGTGGTCTGTACCAGCCTCTGCCTCGTATGAACATGACCTGTCAGAACATCGCTGCAGGCATGCTTGCGCTGCCGCAGTGTTCCGTTCTTGGGTGTTTGATCCTGCTGGGGCATCCCACGCGGCCAGCCAAAGGCCCCAAGCCTTCTTCCTCGGTCTTAGCCCCTTCAGCCCCCAGCTAACCTAAGTACGAAGTAACCTACCTAGGTACCTAGCCAGTGTGCCACTAAACCCACACCCCTATCGTTCCTACCTAATAACTTTCCAATACCCATAAGCGCACGCAATTGTGTTGAAGACATCACCAACCACCCTCGCACTGCCTGCTATCGCCTGCTCCAGGACCTTATACACTCATACACCACAGCTTGCCATTTCCTCTGTTTCAGCATTGATACCTTCTTCCCGAACAAAATGGCCGAACGTTCAGCGGACCGCGAGCCGTCGATCAGCTCCTCTACGACCGACGCTGAGATCTTCGACGAGAACGAGAAGAATGCCAACGCCGAGGGAACCTTTACCAGTTTGAAGAGTCCAGATGAGCTTGATATTGGTGATGATGTCGAAAGGACTGGATTGCTACCTGCGGCGGATCACGAGAAACCCGTCCCAGCGGAACCTGAAAGTTCCATGCGATCTGCGATCATATGGATGGTGGTGAACACGCTGGCAACTATTGGCATTGTGAGTTTGAAGCCCTTTTGCGACTTTTTGCGGAGAGAATGCCAGCTAATGTGATGATTCTCCCAGGTTTTCACCAACAAAGCTATTTTCTCAGATCCGTCCTTGAAATTGGCCCAACTTACTTTTGCGGCCTTCCATTTCTTCATAACGTGGCTTACGCTGTACACACTCTCTCGACCTCGTTTTGCGATGTTTACCCCACGGAGGGTCGCTATCAAGGAAATTATTCCTTTGGCAGTTGCAATGGCGTTGAATGTCATCCTGCCCAATTTATCACTGGCATTTTCGACTGTTACATTCTACCAAGTTGCTCGTATTCTCCTTACGCCAACGGTCGCGCTCATGAATTTTGTTCTATACAAATCAACACTCCCTAGAAACGCTATTTACGCTTTGGTTCCGGCTTGTCTAGGTGTTGGGATGGTTTCTTACTACGATTCTCTGCCAAGTGCAGATGCGAACGTTAAGACGACAAGCACCCTGGGCGTAATTTTCGCCTTTACCGGTATATTTGCAAGCTCTCTTTACACAGTGTGGATTTCCAGTTACCACAAGAAGCTCCAGATGAACAGCATGCAACTTCTGTTCAATCAAGCACCACTTGCAGCATTTATGTTGCTTTATGTTATTCCATTTGTGGACACCTTCCCAGTCTGGACCGAGGTGCCTGTAAACAGATGGGTCATGATTATGATGGTAAGTTCAGCCATTTCTCCCGCCTGTTTTACCATAGCCAGCTCTCGTGTATGCAATGCACAAAACCATCAGCTGATAAACTCTAGTCCGGATTTTTTGCATGCATAATCAACATGTCCCAATTCTTCATCATTGCGCAAACTGGCCCTGTCTCTAGTACGGTCGTTGGTCATGTTAAGACATGCTCAATTGTGGCTCTTGGCTGGATTACCTCAGGACGTGCAGTTGGAGACAAATCAGTCATTGGTGTTTTCATCGCAATTGGTGGGATAATAACGTAAGTTTTGCAACTTCTCTCCACTTCCCCCACCATGACATCTTTTCTTGGCTTCAAAGCCTCGAATATTCAAGCATTTTTATGGTTTCGAAAGACGGGGATCTATGCCCAAAGTCCCGTGTGTGCTTTGGGCGAGCCCGCTTGTTCTCCGTACCACTCATTTTTATTGAACTTCAACTGACGCTCTCATCCCCACAGATATTCCATTGTAATGCTGAAACACAAAGCCCAGCAAGGAAAATCGTAATCGTTCCCTTTCCAATTTGAAAGCAGCCGCCAAGATGACGTCTCCTCCATCTCCGGCTGAGTTTCAACCTCGGATCTCTCATCAGATCTCCACACCCAACCACGCGTCCTCTGGCGCTATAAATCTGTGCACCGATATCCGAAGAAAAATGGTCCACAATGGGCATACCCCACAAAGCACACTATCCACGTGTTGTTCGTTCTAGACAATTTACTCTTCTTTGTACCAATACTAAAACCATATGTTTTGCGGATGGAGCGGGGGCGCTGGCGTTATCGGATCTTTTTTTTCCCGCCCTTCCATCGGTGGGCTGTCTTGCTCAAGGGTCATGGTGTCAAAGGGGAAGTCATCAGCTACCCTTCAGTCGGGCCAAAACCCAAATTCAGATAGAAATGATGCACTAGACGTGGAATGATACTGAATTTTTAGTTGCAAACGGAATGAAATTATGTGTTTGAAATTGTGATTTCTTTTTACCCTTGCTTTGGCTTTTCATTGGGTGGGCAAGGGAGAGAGCGGGAGGTTCTTGATCGCACGAGCCCCCTTGCCCCTACTGTCTATCGAATAAAGGGGTATTGAAACTGTATTCACAAATCTTTTTAACATTACATTGATGTTTTACACATAAGTTTTTAAGACGGAACGGTTTCATTAGAAAATTTTCATCTCATATCATTTCGCTTTGTATGTACGGAAGTACGGTATAGTATCTCGCTTCTATCTGTTCAGATAACACACACATGTCTTGAAATCAAGCAATCCTCCAGATCAGATCAGATCTAGAACAAGTCGTCCACCTATCCACCTATCCACCTATCCAAAAAGAAACGTAAAGACCTCCTCTGTTTTTTGCGCCGAAAGCGGAAGAAAAAGGAAGACGCTCGCTCGTGGGAAAAGAAGGTTTGTAAATAAAAGGGTTATTTGTATGTTACAGTGAAATCTAGGAAGCAATCTAATCCAGTCCGATCCAGAACGCCTGCTTGCTACCCTGAATACCCTGAGTACCCTAAATACATACGTGCATACATGTCATTTGCCATGTTGTCTTTTTTCTTTCTCTTTCCTATTTGCCTCATTCTTTGTGTGAAGTTTTGGAGAAATAGGTTGATGGATTGGTTGGTTATTGGGAGGGTCTTCTTTGTTTCTTTTCCTTTACCAGGGCATGAGGCCTGCTGGTAACATAGGGTATTCCACGCCATCAATCACCTCTGTCGCGGCGCTCATCTCTGTGGTGCCTATGTCTGCGCCGTGGTACATTCCGTCCCATCCGTCCTCCATGCGCTTCCAGTTTGTGTGGCAGTCTCCTGGCACGTATTTTGCGGCGTCCATCTTGAGCGTCATTTTCACTTCTGGGCAGTAGTTCCAGATGTGCTTGCGCATCTCAGGCGTGCCCCAAATGCCGGCATGCAGCGTGTTGCCTGAGCCTCCGGTGTGGTATCCCATGGGCTCGTAGAAACCGTCTCTCCAGTCATCAATGCCTTTGATTAATTCTCCCAATTTCGCGGGGTCCTTGTTCTTCCCCTTGCCCTTCTTCTTGGCGCCGACTTTCTCAGTTTCTCCGGTGAACATTTCTCCCGAGAATGTTAAGCTGGCTGTTCCGTTTGCAAGCTTTGCGTTGGGTCGGTGGCCAAGTCTGTCGGTGAGCCATACGTCTTCTGGCTCTGTGTTGTCGATTCGCTGTTGGTTTCGAAGCACATCGACGATGGTGCTCACGCGTCGTAAACTCAATCCTCCGTTTCCTCCAAATCGCCCATTCGGGTTCCATGGTGCGCCCACCCAGTCGTAATCCAGCCAATTGTTCAATGATTGTCTGCTATTCGCGCATAGCATGCTGTCCGTCTGGAATACCAGCAGCCATTCTGCTGGTTGCAGGACCGTCTCGTAAAGCCATAAATTGGTCAAAAATCGACTAATCTCTTCTTGGCTTCCGGTTGTCATGTTTGCAGGAATATATGTGAGGTCTAGTTTGCCACTTGTGACGGCATCCCGTATGGCGCGACTACCATTAATGAATTCGACACTCTCCATGCTGCCCATGAACCGGAAACGCCAGTCCGGAGGAACAACGGACATGAAATGCAGCATGAGAGGCGCCAGAATTGGATTTACTCGGTTTTCGATGAGCAGCGCAACTTTAGATTGATTGAATGGCGAGACGTGAGCCTCGCCATAATCGAGTTTGAAGGTAGGTATTGTGGGTAATGAGTCTCGGTCGGGTATTGAGGGTCGGAAAAGGAGTATGGAAACAACACTGCGATCGCGAGAACAATTAGTCTGAGGGTACTTTCAAAATGAAGAGTAGGGCAGGAGAAAAACATACACAAACACTATTAGAGCTCCAGCGGCGCGCATTCGCCTCGTCGTCTTCGACCATCCAGCCAGCCCTGCAGTCTTAACATACTCCCAGGCATCGTCAATGGTCATCTCTCCTGCTGAGGCCATCTTGGCTTTTGTGTATTGGACTTCACCACGACTGCGAGAGTCGCCTTATGTGTAGACGTCGAGCGTCGAGTTGCAGGCGGAACGTTCAAATCCTCTGATCACGAGAAAAGGGGAGGTGGCATGCCAAACGTGAGGTTGTAAATCTCGAGATCACCGAACAACCGGAATGGATTGTTAGTGGCACTCCTTCAGGCAACCTGAGTCGAGTAGCTGACTCGGCCTAAGGCCGAAATAATTGTTCAGCGCATGGAAGCTTAAATCTTGAAGTCAGCTACCTAAAAATAGGAGCTTGCGCCTTGCGGCCCCTAGTATTTTGGTAAATCAACCAAGGACAATTAGGATCACGTTAGATTTACGAAGTACAGGGTTTATGTGGGCTGCGCTTCGTCAAGCCTAAGATTTTATTCGTTGAGCAGGTCCTTCAGGACAGATATCGGCGAAGTAGGTCTCAAACCCCGCAGTAGTTTCAAGCAGGAATACCTGCGTTACCGCCCACGCTTTCGGTGACATGCACAGCGTAGGGTTAAGCAAGGGCGTTGTGTGGTGGGATAATCCAGAATACCACAGGTCCACAGTACTCGTATCATCAGCTTGAGCTGAAAAGCCATGCTCTTCAGCAACAATGCCGCTTTTAATGTACAGTACTCTACAGGGCAAAGCCTCCCGAGGTCGATAGACTTTAGCTCCAGCCTAGAAGTTCGCTCCCGTAGATAGATTGCGTATGCTTCTAGAATCTAAAATTTCATTTCAGTGCTGCAAATGCACTTCCGCCGCTCGCGAAGCGAGATTCAGGGGCATGATCAGCCGGTGAAGAAAGGGGGAGTTTGTACGCTGTGCCACGGTAAGGTTCTGCGAGGACCCGAAGGATGAAGTGCGACAAACGGTAAAGATTTCCCACTTATGCAGTGCTGTCCTACGTAGCGTGCATATAACTTTGTAAAACAGGAATGATTTGCAGTTAATTAATACTCTCAAAATGATCTTCGCCAGGCAATTTGCAACCTGCCACTCCTGGTAGTTGATCCAACTTCACCCAACCCTCAAAAAGCGGTTCAAAGCGGTAACGTTGCTTGAAAGATAGCTCAAAATTTATTAAGTCTCCCTCTCGGTCTTCCGTGGGGTCTCTTCATACCGGCCAACTGCGCAATCTTCCCCGGTACTGTACCTACTGCACGATTCGTACAGTGCGGAGTGCGAGTCGTTCCTCGTTCTGTCAGTTATCTCTAATAGTCTACCGTACTGTCAGCGGTTATCGTTTTCAGCGCCGCTAAGAATATTGATTTAAAGTTATCGGAGGCGTTCACCAAAAACAGGCATTAATCACCTCGGAAAAATCATGTGCGTATCATTCCTCGGTGTGTTTGTAGTATGACGTACCCGGATCATCCAGCAGGGATTCGGATGTGGCAGCGGACCGACCATTCAATTTCTCAAACCGGGTTGCCATTTACTCGTCATTTCCACAAGACGACAACCCACGTTGTTTTCAAGACGACTCGGCGACTGAGCGACCGCTTGGAACTCTCACCCAAGTCTATGCAAACGTGGGTTTAGCAACTTGCGCCGCAAATGGCCACAAAACTCCAGGGGCGTTGGGACAACAGTGACCTTCAAAGAGTCTGATGTGCAGAACCCCTCCTCACCCCTCCCCTGAGCTCTGGGGACTGTGGATGCGAACTGTGGACCGTGGTTAATGACACTGGAGTCCAATGACTGGACACCTGCAGCTTTTCTGTTGTACGCGTTGTCAAAACGTCACTCGAACGTGGCCATTCCTCTGATCTCTCCAAGGTCCCTTGCGTTGGGCCTATGAATGATTGCTATCTGAAACGTTTCCATCGGATGAGGACCCACTTCAGCCTCAGCTTTCAATATCTGTATCTGAAGTGTTAGAAACGAAGTCAAAAATTGGACGAAAGATGCGTCTGCTTTGGTCCATATTTGGGTCTGTTCCGATGCCACCAACAATCCAACTAACAATCCTAGACGCCAACTGACTACCTACCTGCGTGCAAGGCGTGATGCTCGATCGGTGCATTCTTTTTTCCTTATTTCTTTCGTCACATGTTTCCTTTTGAGCTGAAGCTAAACCCTCATTTCGTCCACCAGTAGAGTTAGTTCTGAGACATCCTAAGCCGATCTAGCCAGGGCCGGCTCCTCACATGCGACAGGACTTTTCCATTTTTATCTGAAATTCGATCAATCCGATTCATGTGGCTTTTTCACTCCCTTTCCGTGCTCAGCTTGACATAGCGATTTGCAATTTTCGACGTCGTCGTTGCCATAGATTATTCAACATTTGCAGGTTGAAGGGTTCGAATTTTCAAGGCAGACTGAGGGGAAAGTATTGGATTGGATGGTGGAAACGACACCCCTTACGCATTTCGAACACGAATATACTACGAACGAGGGACGGTAGCTCTACAAAGAGAGCCGGTGATCATGGCGATGCTCTCGTCGCTCGAAGAGCGCCGTCGCAAGTCTCGGAACATCCTCCTTACAGCATTTATTCTTCTCATTGTCCTTTGGGTTTTCAAACTCTCATATCCCCAATACTCGATTGTTCGCGCATACACAGACAGCGCCTCAGCCCCGGCTGCCATTACCGCTCCGAAACAAGAGGAAGAGGATAATGTGAGCCCTGGAAGGCAATACAAGTCAAGGCCGAACGCGGATCTTTCACTTATAAGTGATGTTTTTAACGGCACAATCACAAATAAAGCCGCCGTCATAATCGAAACAAGATTTCGTACCAACCTCATTCCCTTAATTCTCCATTTCGGCAGTGTACTTGGTCCAAGCTGGCCTATTATCATCTACACTTCTGTCGAGGCGATAGGATTGTTCGCCGCATCTTCGGCCCTCGCTCGATATATAAAATCTGGTACGGTGGAAGTAAGGATTCTGCCGCAAACGGTGCTTTTCACCAACTCGGATTCCGTGAATGAATTTATGACCACGTCGTGGTTGTGGGAGAATTTGGCCCCTGCGGAGCACATATTACTGTTCCAAAGTGACAGTATGCTCTGCGCCAATGCTGCAAGGAGTGTGGATGACTTTTTCAAATATGATTTCGTTGGAGCGCCAATCGCGACCGACTTAGGCAAGGGATACAATGGAGGCTTGAGCTTGCGAAAGAGGAGCAGCATTTTACGAGTCTTGGAAGAGTGGGATTGGGAGACAACAAAGGGGGAGGATGATCGATTTGAAGATCAGTGGTATTACAATAGGTTTGTGAAGCCCTGTGCGCTGAGGAGAATTTACATTTTTCTGACTTGGGAATATTGCAGATTAGTTAAGTTACAAAGGACGGAATCGTCGGAAGGCATTGAGCCAGAGGCAGAAGGAGCTATCAATCTACCTAGTATGGAGGTTGCGCGAACATTTAGTGTGGAAACAATCGACTATCCACATCCCTTGGGAGTGCACCAGGTTCACAGGTGGCTGAAAACGCAGATGGTCAGTTTGGACGAGTGGTGTCCCGAGTATAAGCTGTGTAGCAAGGATCATATTGTTGATACGTGAAGGAGTTTATTATGTTTATCTGTAGAGTTGGCTGGGTATGGAGTTTTGCGGAGATAGCGATACATGTGAATGGAGTTTGGGAGATGGCATGGCTTCGTTTGTTTTGATAAATAGAGACACTCCTTGTACAAACATGTATGTAACGTTGAGCCCGTACGTAAGAGAAGCGCTGGTGTCATGGAGTAGTGTGGATCTGCCAAGACCGGGATCTTCGAAACATTTCCTCAAAATATTTGATATCAAAACCTTTGGATGATTAAACAATACTTAGCTACAATATTCCATTGTGCAGTAAGGATAATTTTTTTTTTACTTGATTGGGGTTTTGCTGGGCGCCAAGCTCCCTATCCAAGGTACTTAGCAGTGTTAAGGATATGTCACAGTAAAGCAAACTAACTCAGCTTTATTGAGAGGGAGTTACGAAAGCACGTTTTTCACATTGAGAACAGGCTAAGAAATGCGATAATTGTGAGTGGCTATCCTACTGTAAGGCCTTCAATAACATCCCCGGCTCTCAAAAAAAAAACTGAAGGAAGTAACACTCGTTTCAAGCTCTTCTTTAAGCTATCTCTTTCTTCCAGCCCATCCGGCACTCTGTTTTAAGAGACCATTTTCAACGCCATCTGTTCTTACTCGAAATTCCTTTTGTCATCACCACATCTTATCAAGAACCACTTTTGAGATGTTGAAGTCTCAAATACCCCTATTTACACGATCCTAGGCTCGGACTTGCGCCTTGGCATGTCTTTCGGGCCAAAATATGCAATCATCGAAAGTATGTATCAAGAGGAAAAGAAGCAGCTGAAAGACACCTTGAAACTTGGAAATAAATCTGAAATGCGAAGGAGAAACCTCCTTAGATATCAACAACTCAGCCGCAGTAGCGATCTGGACTTGTTTTCTTGAGTCTAGTGACTAAGAAAAGAAAGAAGCAAGAAAAGAAGCAAAAAGCTGTGTCGGGAAAGGAAGTTTTGCAACGGAAAAAACACCTTTCAAACACACAAACACACTCGAAAGGACACTGTCTCTTTTGCAAGCGAGAAATGCAATTGTTGTCTTTTGATAAGGGGTTGAGAAGTGTAATCAAGACTCTACCCCTTAACGCTGTGAAGCGGGCGGAATGGGTCGTCTCGGTCGTGGCTTGCGCTCAATTAGTTGTAGCTGTGACTACGTGGAGTTGTGGATGAGCAATTCCAACGCGTTCCCGAATCACGCCAGAAAGGCGTCGTAGACTCCTTCGGTGACGAACTAGGCGTATTTCTACCAAGCACAGCGGGGTGTGTCTAGCATAGGAGATTTACCGTAAAAACGCTATTCGGACACGCCGCTTTATGGGTTCCCCCGGCCCTTTGAAGGAGTAATTCTCTTACCCACGTTCCCAGCTTTGCAAGGTGTGGCCACTCACTGCTGTTAATCGCGACTCAATAATCTCCATGCAGGGCTTGGAGCCTGCTAACAACAGCCAGGTGGCCTTCTGAGCCTCCGATCGCTGCCCAAATTAGCGGGCGACCCACTGAACTGACATGGCACACAGACCCATTCGCAGCAGTCACCAGTGAATCGGGCTGCTCACGGACACGCCCCTATCTGCAGACTCGAATTATTTACCTGGTGCTCATCACCGGCCTCCGTACCGTCTAATAAGCTGCATTTTTCATCTTACGAGCCTAGAGAACTCAGCCTGCGCGAACCCGGCACCACGACCGAACTTTCCTCTCGCCTAGCCTTGGCCTGTCTGTGCTAGGAATTACAGGGCCGTTTGGATTCTTTTCTTGGGCCTTGTTCACGCAGCTTGTTCGCCATCCTCCGCAGCACATGTCCATCAAACAAAGCATCGCATTATTGTGCCTCGATCATTAACGACACTATGCTCCTTCTCCCTCACCCACACATCAATTCGAGACTTTAGATTTACTTTGTACCCTTTCTCACCAACTGGTACTCGCTGATTATCTACTGCGCACATCGAACCCCCCCGGATTCCGTGAGAACGGCCCTCGGCCACTGCGCAACATGACTACCTTCGCCGTGACCGAGCCCAACAGCTCTTTAGGAAATTCAATATTCATGATAAACAGGACGAGGATACTCTTGCTTGTGTCCCTCATCGCAACGTGAGTTTTCCAAATCGAAATGGAGAAAAGGGGAAGGGAGGCTGACGCGTAAGCATTTCAGATGGACCATCGCCGCCCTCGTCCCCCATTACAAGGAGACTGTGAAAGGAATCGCGAAGGACACATACAATGATGCTATTGAGCATCTACCCGCGGTTAAGGTGGACTGGCATCCAAAATACGATCCGAAATCGCAATATAATTCTTCAAAGGTTGCCCTCTTGATTGAGGGTCGCCCACTCCCTCACCTCGTTCCTCAGCTCCTCCATATGATTTCGGTGGTTCCTCCGGATTGGAGATTCCTGTTCATTGGAACCAACAAAAGTGTTATTAGCATCTCGAGAAGTTTTGCAACACAATATCAAGAAGCAAACGGCAAATTGGATATGCTTGTTTTACCAAAACCCTGGAAAGTTGACAGCAAGGAGGATGTTTACCGACTTCTCACCGATATGCGGTTCTACGAACGTTACCTCCCGGGCGTAGAATGGTTACTTAAATTCGAGTCGGATAGCATCATGTGTGCCAATTCCGGCGATTCAGTCGACGATTGGTTACATTATGATTGGGCCGGTGCCCCCAGGTTAGCCCCTAGTTTTTTTTTTCAAATCCCCGTGTTAGCACCCCGCGTCTAACTGCTAATAGAACCGCAACGGATAGTTTTGCGGGCAATGGCGGACTTTCTTTGCGAAGATTATCGGCTGTGAAGAGAATTTTGAGTTTTCAGTCAAGATACAACGACACGGAGCCCGAAGACGAATGGTTTGGAAGGCGCATGACTGCCGTTCCCGGGGCAAAGGTCGCAAGTGGAGGGGACGAGGACCATTTCGCAGTCGAGAATGTTTGGCACGAAAAGCCCCTCGGATATCATGTCCGAGATGGGGGAACCAATCTTCATGATGACGTATGGAAGGATCCCGCAAAGCGGAAGAAGAATTTCGACTACTGCCCCGAGTTAGCCATCATCATGCCGATGAAGCTGGAGCGAGAACGCTGCGACGGCGATAACAAACAAGGCGAGATCATCAACGAGGAAGAAGAAGCGAAGAAAAAAGAGGAAGAGAAGAAGAAAAAGCCATCTAGGTGACGAACGTGATATTAGGATGACGGGGGATGAGAAAACTTTCTATTGGAGACGAGACCCTTTTTTTTTAGAATTTGGTTTGTGTATAATTGTACGTTTAGCGTCTTTTGCCCTACTACCACTTGCATTGGAGATAGGTCGGATACACCTGGGGGTTGGATATTTAAGTTGGGCGTATGGGGCGTCTTTACTGGTTTTCACTGTATGTATGATGGGCATACATATATATATGGATGGATAAAATACACATTCACATCACATTTAAATCTGCTCTTTGACGAATTTTGAATTTCCTACTTTTGTGTCCTCTAGTTGAGATATTGTTACAGTTATCCGTTCTTTCATGCCATTTCTCGTGCTCAAGATTTATTTTCTGATCAAGGTATCATTCAGGAGGTTTATCGAGTTATTTATATATGAATGGTCTTTATCCGCTTTTCCAGCTGGAATTTCTGTTTGCTCTCCATTTCCAGTTCTCTACAAGTACAAGTACCTTCCTTCATGCTACACGCAGATACAAAGACTTCAAGAGCAAAGAAACTGGTTCCAACCTTTGACCAACTCTCTCTTCCAATCCACTTTTTACCAGCACCTAAATCCCTTAAGTATAAGAACGGCTTAAAACCATAGGGCCTTACTTATATAAGAGGAAGCACACCTCCAGCTAGAATTGAAAAATATATATGTAAAGACCACCAAAGACTCTCCGGTCTTGTTCCATAATTCTTCAGGAACTGGGTAGTTTTTTTTTTTATTGGCGAGAGGAAATAATCTTACATTACATTAATTGATCCTACCATCCTGGTGTCGTAATAGTGTATGCGGGCTTGGCACTTAAAATAAAAGGCAATAAATAGTTAGCTCAAGGCTTTTGGAATATAGTAAGAAGGTGGAGTCGAAGGAAAGAGGATAAGGGCTTGCTTGTTTGTTTATTTATTTAATTTTTAATTTGTTTGTTTGTTTGCGGTAGGGAGGTAGGTGAGTTATATGGTAGAGAAGCCTTACGGGATAGTAGTAGTTACGCGTCGAGCGGAGTAGAATATTCAGTTGTCTTTTCCGTGTGGGTGTGGGGTGGAATGCTGTTGGATTTGGGTTTTCGGTGTCTTTGTTTCGTGGTATTTTCTTGGATTTGTCGGTCTGCCCTTACAAAGAATTTTGGAAGGATATAGTTGTCTTTTTGGTTGCGGGTGGGGGAGTATTTTTTGGGTGCATTCATTATTTTGTAATGTGTTACTGCTATTATATGTTTTATACCACTCCTCTCTGTCTTTCGCTTTCTCTCTTTCTCAATTTATCTGTATAATATATTCTTCTTTAATATAGCGGCTCTCCTGATCCCTCTCGTGGAGTCTTTCTCCTCATATTTCTCTCCCTCTTTCGCCCCCTTCTCTTCGGCTTCCTGCCTCTCACTAATTTAACCAAACTGTCCCTTTCTCAACCGCAATCCAATGTTCCAAACATTCCTGTCCTCTCCTTCTTCTATACCCCCATCCCTCAAACTAGAGTACCACCCAACAAGCCATCAAACCCAATAGACATACAAACATCACAGAAACGATAATATCTTCAATTTACAGATGTATTGAATTACTATTTTTGGTTTTGATTTTAGAGAAAGAATGAAGACAACCTCAATGCGCTTTAATTCTACTAACCACATCACTTCACTTCACATCACAACTCATCCCTCTTCCTCAAGCTCCCCGTCGGCAGAGCCCTCAACCTAAACAACGCTGCACCATGGGGATCTACAGTCGCAGTAATCGTCCCCAGAGCCTGTACCGTCGTCGTCACATTCCCCAACAACAGCGTACTATTTGCCGCCAAGCCCTCCTTGTAACTCATCGCCGTGCTATTATACCTACCACTTCCCACAGTCGTGGCGTTATACCCCGCGGTTGCATTACCCGTCGCGGAAGACGCGGCGATGATGGAGGCTGCTTCATCCGAAGACATGCGGTTTGCCCAGAGATCGCGCACTTCCCAGGACATTTGCGCTTGGGGCGCTGTGCCCACGGGTCCGCTGTCGACAAAGATATTCGCGAGCGTAGCGTTCATTACCGTTGTGGCATCGTTGCCGTTGACGAGCAGGACGACCATATCGCTATAGGTGCCGCCGGTTGTGGAGGCGAGGTTTCCAGACCACATTTGGATGGAGGCTCGGCCGTTAGCATCGGTGCCATTGGTGTTGTAGATCCAGCGTCTGGCTGCGGAGCTGCCGCTTGGGTCTTGGTTCACTGCTATGACAGCTGTGTTGGAGAGGATGGCGAGGTCTGCTGGGGCGATGGTTCGGATGTCGTTTCCCATGATTAGAGGACTCTTTGCTACGGCCCCTTTTCTAGCTGTTAGATATTTATATTCTTTCAAGGGGGGTAGGTGCACTTACACATGCTGAAATGAGCAACGTATTCGGCGTCTGTCATTGCCCCGTTCCCAACTTCCAACATATCGAGATCGTTCCAGCCTCCTGGTTGGGCTTTAGAAACGATAAACGAGGCCTTGTTCATGATGTTTGTTACACTGCAATGGAAACCCGGGAGACCGCAATTCCAAGCGTCGGGCCCATCACTGTTGCTTTTCAGTTTTGGTTTAAAGCAGAATTGCAAGGGAGAATACGTACCAAGGACACCTCGCATCTGCCATATCAAAAGAGTCAAAGACATCTCCAGAGATTCTCCAGCTGTTAGCAATGGTAGATCCCCAATTCCAAGGATAATCTTCTCCCCAATTGCACAGCGAGTAAAGAATAGGTCTTCCGGTAGCATTGAGCGCATTTCCCATAGTCCGATATCTGCACACAAGTCAGATTGAAACCGCCTCGTAAAATAGCAGAAACACATACCGTGCAGAACTCAATTGCTGATTCCCAGCATAACCCTCATTAAAACAATTATCATACTTAAGATAATCCACGCCCCACCCAGCAAAAGTGTTGGCATCCACAGTTTCATAGCCCAAACTTCCAGCGTACCCACCACAGGTATATTTCCCCGCATCACTATACATGCCAAACCCCAAACCAAGAGCATGAAGATTATCTGCCACTGCAGCCATGCCACGAGGGAATTTCTCAGGATCGGCAATGAGGCTGTTGTTGTTCGAGGCATTGCGGCCAACGCTCCAGCAATCGTCGAGAATTACATAGTGGTATCCGAGGTCTTTCAGTCCATAGTCAACGATGAGCTGTGCTGTTTGGAGGAGTAATTCTTCGGAGACATCGCAGCCGAAAGCATTCCAATTGTCCCCTGTGGATTGTATTAGTTGAGATTTAGAACAGAAATAATGTGGAACTTACAGCCCATCTGGGGAGTAATAGCTAAACCATTGTCCACAGCATTTACTCCAATTGAAAACAATGCCGCCGTGACAGCAGCGACAAAACTTACTTCCTTGAAAGATACCATTTTTGCAATGCCAATTGATTCCCAAAAAATGAAAATAAAATCCCTGGCAGAACCCTACCCAAGATCTAGAAAAAACAAGGCACTTACCCCTCTTTATAGTTAGGCTTTTGTACTCACAGTACCACCCCTCATCTCCAACCCCGCCACCTCTCACCACATGCAGCTATCCCAGTAACACCTGCAAGAAAAAAAAAGGGTACGTACAGTAGTTCTTCCCCGGAGTCCATCCATCAATCACTTGGCCTCATCCCCATGACTTCAGAGAAAGCTAACCCACAGTCCACCTCGGACCCAAACCCCGCAGCACTCCACTAATAGGCCCGGAAACTCTTCCTGAGCCAACCAGCTCGATTGCCTTCATCCCTAAAACAGCTTTTGACAACCTGTCAGCCCTTAACTAGAAGGAAAACAACCCGGTGCCGAGTCGCCGGCCAAGTTTTTCTCGGAATAAAGTTTTCCAACGAGAGATTCGGCGTCGTGAGAAAGGTTGAGACCAGAGAGCCAAGAACCTGCTTTTTGTGTAGCAAAAAAGGACTAGAGCTGCTGCGGGGATTTCGGATCGGGTGAGGCGGCGGTAGTGGCTCCATGCAGGCAGGGCGGTTGTTGACGTTTGTTGACGTACAGGAAGCCAAGCGTGCCATGGCATGGCATGTTCATCGACGTCGAGTCTTGCCGACAAACCCCGCTTCGAAGCCCCATGCTTGTGAGGCTCGAGAGAGGTTGGGGATAGCGGGAAGATCGGGGTAATGATTGGGGCGCCGGGAAGCAGGAGGGGTTCGGACAAAAATGTGGGGTTGGAAAAAGTTAATTGATTGTGGAGAGCGTCAGTTGGGCCGAGAATCCTACTAAATAATCGCCTCGTACATTACTCACTTACGCTCGCCTGTAATAATTGTTGTTTACCCGCAAACAAGGTCATTATTCGTAATTGGGCAGAGCGTTAATGAAATAGTAAGCTCAATCAGTATATAAATTGCAAAATAGGCTTGGACTAACAATGGAAGGCTCGATGTGGAAAACGTTGCACAAAACGTGAGGCCTCTCTATGTTTATAAATTGATTAATTAATTCATATATATATAAGAACTAGTCTATCATACAACCTACTTCATCTCGAGTTGTGAGTGTGTGTGCTGAGCTGCAAGCTGTGTTATTGTGTAGGTTATTAGAACTTTCCCTCTATAAAGATTCAGACAAAGCAGTCTCCTTAAATATGTCTCACAGCTAGTTTTCTACTAGCATTTTCACACTTTGCTTTTTTTGAACCTATTATCTTTCTTTGATATTCATCAAAATGAAAACTTCATTCCTCATTGGGGCGCTGGTTGCTAGCGTTTTCGCCAACCCCATCACCTCGAACCCTAGAAGTGGTCTCTCGATCGGACCTCTTCCTTTCAACGAGCTGGAGAAACAAGTCTCGGCTCTAAAACTCACCAAACGAGGTGAACACTCCAAGCGTCAAGTTGGGGGTGTTAAGTTTTGCGACCAGCCCGGGTTAACTGGGAATTGCATCTACACAGTGTACCCAGTTGGTAAGTCAGGACGTTTCCGTCTGTAGAAAGTCAACATATTTTTGATCTTCAAAGTTTCGCCCTCTCAATCTTCCCATTTATCTCTTTAACATCTGACACCCCCATTTCCAAGCTACGCATATCAACCCCGACCCGGATTGGCAGGGACGAATTATGTCAATGGAGCCAGATTATCGCACCCAGTGCTACGTGTTTTCGTAAGTCCATCCGTCATTTACTATAGGAGAAGGAAGGTGCCATAACAACTTGATACAGAACTCTCGACTGTTCGGGCTCTAATATTTTTGTTACTGCTGCCCGTGATCTTCCGGATGGGCTTGCTAAGAATCTGAGGTGCTTTTGGTGTAATCCACCGTGCGCCACAAAGAACATGGAGTAGTGTGTCTGCATTGTATGGCATGTGCTTTCTCAGGAAGAGTTGGCTGCTTTTTCTCGTGTGAATCGTACAGTTTAAAATACATATGGCTTCGTAATAAGGGTCTATAGTATACAATGAAATTGGCTCACATCTTCAAACTGGAGTCTAGCCACCAACAGCTTGTGCTACAGCACCAGCTATTTCTCCAAACACAACCCCCTTTAAGATCGTTTCTCCCATATCTTCAGCCCAATATCCAGCATCCTTGAGCTTCTTCAGCCATAAGGCTTTCTGCTCGTGCTTTAACTCTTCCCATGATTTCCCACCATGTGGTCCGTGAACCTCTTCATCATGTAATTCTGCTTTGATACCGCTTTCTTCCCCTTCATGTTCCTTCAGAAGGACAACTCCTGGTCCACCAGTTGGAGCTAGCTGAGCGAATATCTCAGGTAAACGCAATGCAGAACCCCCCGAAGATTCTTCGGACGGATCTGTAGGTACGCCAAGATGGTGGTTATATCCCGAGCCCTGTTTTGTTGGCACTGCCGTGGGAATACCACCATAGCCTGATGGAAACGTGTAGGGTTTCCCCAAAGCCTCCTGGATACGAAGGGGGAGGTAGTTGCTTGCGTTGAAACGAATAGGAGCACCGCCTCTAATCTCCAAGAAGCCTTGTACGAAAATTGCACCAAGAAGAATGCCTATTGTACACAATAACACAGCCACTCCGAGGGCGGCCTTAGTGGAGGGAAGAGCAACAACGTATCGAGGAGTTCTTGATTGTCCTCGCTTCATCGACAATGGCACAGGGAACAGTGGAAGAGTATAGACGACAACGGTATTGCTAACACCAGTGCTTGCCAATTTCAAATACTGTGGAGGAGTACTTGCTTTGATTGGATGTGCTGGTGGTACGAAATTCGAGAAGTTGAGACTCGTGATTTGGTGAGGATGTACATTATTGAATTTCCGGAATGGTTTAATTGGTGTGACCATAGAGATTTTGTTTTCGACCTGGAGATCGACTTTGAAGAGGGAGATGGAGATATTTTGCCCTGCAACGGCAATCACAAACTGCGTATAATCTTGAGGCGTCGTGGGTGATAAAGGCGGTGTAAGATTTGCGACAGCAAGTCCTGTAGCTTTGGATATGCTCGAGGGAAGTCGATGGGATTGCGATAGTCTACACTGTCCCTTGCCACTGGGAGGTATACGAAGGATTTGTAGAACCACGCCTCCATTACTATGAATATTTGTGAGCATCAAGAGGAATTCCGGTGTCAAGAATCTCAACGCTCTGAAAGTAGGTAGAGACACTTTCTCTGAGCCTCTTGAAGCTGGGGTGACGTAAATCTCCGCAGGTATCTCGTTGTCCGTGTTCGGGGAGATTTTTTTGAGATATATATCGTAGGTGTCGCAATATGCAAACATATATTCATCCTTGCCAGTCTGTATAAAATCTACATCCACAGCCTCTTTAATGAGTTTCAAGGTGCCTCTCGAGTTTGGTGGTGAAATGGCTGATGTATCGAACAGCACAATCTCTGATTCCTTTGCGAACCCAGTTGCCACAGCTCCTAGCTGAGGCTGATCGGGATATGCTTTTGACAATCGCAACAGCCGCTGGTATGTATCCTTCTCAGATGTTGACGAGAATAGTTTCGACCTCGAAGTCTCTGAGATTTTACTCCCAAGGGCTTTCTCTGAGCTGCCCTCCTTGGACTTGCCTTTTCCCTTAGTCGCAGGTTCTATCCCGAAGATGCGGAAATGTAAATTCTTTCCAGACTGGACATCCTGTGGACTCGAGTTCGCGCCTGCATATACCAGAGTTGCTTTGCCTTTCCGCTGCCCGACTGCTAACGTTGTAACATTATCTTCGTCCCTGCTAAGGTCGATTTCCCCGGCTTCCTCGACCTCGCTCGCGTTCGATGCGTCTAAGAGTGTCTAAGGACAAAGGTATTAGTATTTGGCAGTCCAAATGTTGGCGCAAAGCTTCACGATCACTTACGATTTTATTTCCAACACCACTTTTTCCAGCGCCTCCTCCACCCCCAACAACCAAGCGAGACGAGTCCAAGGGGTCGAAGTCGCACGCATATAGGGGATAGGAGAGGGTGGTCTTCGCAGATGATATCAGGGGCGCCATGGCTTTGCAAATGTGACGCAACTACTTCTGGTTTTTGTATGAATCTCCGGTTCTCCCTGAAGTGCAACTTTGGAGGTGCAAGTAGAGGGCGTGAATGATTATTCTCGCGCTTTCAAAGGACCAGGCTGTCATTCTGAGATCATCATACCTAACCTTACCTAGAAACAGGCCAATGATAGGCCACGGCTAGCAACGGCCACCGCCGAGGCTAACCCGGAACCGAAGACACTTCTTGGTATCTGGCGGCGTGTCTCACTTCTTTTTGCGCAACAAGGCGCATGTAAATCAACATTCGTCATGGTAGCGTTTTTTCTTCCTATAAATCTGGCTTGTTTTGTTTATTGAGAGCTATGCACGATAAGGTTAGCCGAGGACCAGCCACATGTGGATACAGTAGTTGGTGAATAGGCCATTCGACTTCAGGAGGTTCCCCTTGCCCAGGGCAATCCTAGTCACGCATATCTTGACGGTTTGCAAAATGAACCCAAGGATGATTCTGTATGAACTTTTATTCCATTCACATCTATATTACGCCTTTGATCTTCTCATGATTCTTCTCATGATTCTTCTCATGATCCTCATCTCATAAACCATGTCTCGTATGATGCGCAAATCCAGCATCGACCACATCCGATAGTGCTGGGACAGAATCAAGAAACAAAAATGCAAAGCAACGCCTTATTTGCCTGTATAACTTTATGAAGACCATAGTCTGAAAGTCTGAAAAAGCAACCAAAGTGCTGATCTGAAGACACGCTACCAAGTATGTGGAATCCTGAGCACGCAATTATGGCCGCCCCAACGCCGGGAATCCTGTCGATCATTGTTTGATGACCATGGATAATGCAATTACCCGTAGTGAGTGAAACGAAACGAAACCCGCAGCCTTCTCTTCCGCGATCCAGGGGTATCGATCGCCAATGTAATCATTCGCAGTGTGCGGTGATCTGGCTTCGTTTTACTTTGCATGCTTTTTGAATGCAAGCAAGTCTGCTAAGCTTCCAAGAGTGCAGCCGTGCTTTAAGAAATCGTGTTGAAGTAGCTCGTTTGCGGAGGCTCTGCTGCGAATATCGACGCAGAGGCAAACCGACAAGAACGCCTTCAACTCCTTGCTAAGCTTTTCTGGCTTCTTCAAGCGGGGAGTACCGTTGGTTGCAATCAGATATAGTGCCTTCAGTGGCTCCTCATTGAGATAAGGGGGTTCGGATTCGATCATTTCAATAGCCATGATACCCAGGGACCAAATGTCGACTTTGGGACCATACTCCTTTTGCTTGACAACCTCGGGAGCCATCCAGTAAGGTGTACCGACCATGGTAGCACGCTTGGACTTAGACTCTGTGAGCTTGGCACAAAAACCAAAATCGGCTAGTATTATGTTAGCAAATGTGCTGGATATGGGAAATTGTCAACATACTGATTTTGACATTACCACGAGCATCGAGGAGAACATTGTCACTCTTGATGTCACGATGAATGATACTCTGCTGGTGAAGATGCTCAAGACCGCGGCATGTCTAGTAAAAATTAGCGGGGTTGAAAACTTAAAATGTAAAACCAAAGGAGATTTGCATACCTCAAGGCAAATAGTAGAGATCTGGTCTTCGGTAATAGTCGGGTTATTGTCAATGACATCTGTCAAAGCACCACCTTCCATGTATTCCATGACAACCCAAAGCTCAGTGAAGTTATTGCGTAAGAAAGCATCAAGGAAATTAACAATGTTGGGGTGCTTGCTGTCTTTCATGACCATGATCTCGTTTACGATTAGCTCCTTTCTTGGTTGATGTGCCAAGTCCATCTGCTTGATAGCAACCTGTGCCTTGCTCCCTTGCTGGCGAATGACCTCTCGGGCAATGGGAGACAGTGGGTTCTCCTTGACCTTGGCAACATAAACTGAACCAGATGCACCTTGTCCGATCTTCTTTTGCTTAGAATAAGACATGTTAGGGTCATCCTTGGAAACCGCCTCCTTAAGCTTGGTCATAACTTCAGTTTCTGACATAGTGGACATTCGGACATCCTTTTGTCGCTGCTCTGGTGGTGGCTTGGAGGTCAAGGCAGCCTCGGCTGCTTTGACAGCATCCGTCTGTTGAATACCATTGTTACCCGATGCCCCAGTCGGCTGCTTACTTGCAACATTGAGAGGTTTGACCTGGTTAACAGGAGCCGGGAGGCGAGAGGGAGGAGGATTTTGGTTGGTATTTGGCGCACGAACGGATGGTTGTTGGGTACCGCTATTCCCATTTTGATAGCGGGGTTCTTGCGCGCGCTGAGTGCTCTGTTCGGTTCTTGCGGGAGATCGTGTTCCACCATTCTGGTCTCGAGCTGCAGGAATTTGTGGGTTTGCAACTTGTGGACGATTTTGGTTGCTGGGGGTTGGGGCAGAGGGGGCTTGTCTTTGTGTTCTAAGAGATTGTGGCGCTTGAGCCTGAGCCTGTTGTGGTTGACGAACTCCTGGTGCGGGGGGTGCGGCTCTGGATGGGTTGTATCTATCAGGGGTTGGGCTGCCTCCATATCCACCGATCTCCTGCTGAGCCATGGGTGGTCTAGTCTTTGGTATTTGGCGGTTGTATTCCTCCATCTCTCGTCTTTGCTGCTCTGCCTCTCGGTCTCGTTGCTGACGCGCCTCTTCCTCCTTCATTCGTTGGTCTTCTCGAGTTTGTGGATTAACGTAGTTTGATGCCATTTGTTGCATTTGTTGGCGCTGCTGCTGTGTTTCTGGAGGAGTTGGGCGACGTGGTGCAGGGGACGGCGATTGAGAGGAGGGGCCATAGCTGTTGTTGCGTTGAGTATTTTGCATTGGTCGTGGAGGCGCTACATTAGTGCCGCTTAATCCATAACCCAATTGCTTGTTCTGGTTTGGGGCGACCGGTGGTGTTGGAGTAAGACTTGGGTATTGGTTTGGGTTCTGAGCGCGCTTTGTAATGTCCGAATAAAACTCGAGAACCTCGAAAACTGCTTGCGGATTGCGCTCATAATCTTCCTTGGTGATAGCGGAAGAGTTGAGCAATTTTGACCACTCCGGAGGCAGGCCAACAAATTCTCCGGTTTGAGGATCAAATCCCACATGGACGGAATGGCTGAAGTTAGTTGGATTGCTGACACCGCCCATGCCAGGACAGCGAGCATAGATAAAGTCGATCCATTCATACAAATCATCATCACCTTTGACCTTAATTTGCAGAGTCTTAGAAATACCATCGTCGTCCCCTGGATTCGTAGAAGAACCGTTTAGAGCTCGCTTGATTTCGAAAATTGTGCCGGCCGCCTCCACACGGGAGACACCTAGTACATCCTTTAGAACAATCTGATATGATAGCTTGCCACCCTCAGTTTTATGAAAGTCTAAGGCTTCTTTCCGCAATATGAGCCACTTTTGCTTCCACGGACTAATGAAATTCTTGCCCTCTTTGACAGAAGCCCAGCCTTCTTTGATAACAGCAACCCCACCTTGTCCATCCATGTTGGATTGTTGTCGGGCAAGAGGAAGGGAGACCGTCGAGCCAGTGTATGTAGATGTCGCGGTTCTTGTAATAGGAGAATTAATGCTCATCTGAGACATGTTGCCCGGAAGATTTGCAGTAGATGGTGTGAGATTAAGTCGAGGTCTATCAGTTGGAGGTCGAGGGGCAGGACCAGGGTTCATGAACTGGCCTGGAGTGTATATGCTAGAGAAGAAGAGAATAGTCAACTTCGATGCTCCTTGATAAATAAAGAAACATTGTGAATAGATGTTGCCAGGTCAGTGATTCGGGGACACAATAGCAGTGAATTTGAGTTCAGCCTAGCTATGCGGCATCGGTTTACTAGTCTACTCGAGATTCCCCAGTGTTTCCAGAGTTTGTAACAAGTCGTGATCTGTGCGAAAAGCAGAGCGATGACATACCTGTTCTGAGAAGCCATTTTCGTAAATGTACAAGATTACGACTAGAATAACTGTACCGGTATTCTAAAGGCACGTGTGAAATCACTGCGGGGTATCGTAAAGGAAATCGTTGCTCGTCCTATGAACAGAGAGAGAATCAGTACGTTGTGCAGTGGATGAAGGTTTGGATCAGGGAGAAAGAGACATACAGATGATGCTTAAGGCCACAGAAATTGAAGGGGGGGTGTTAATCTTGAGCCTCGATCTATCGCGAGGGGCCCCTTCCTCACCGTGGCTCTCGGTCGAGGACGTGGTCTGGAGGCGCGCAACGTCCAACAGCGTGGAGACACTTGACACAGTCAAGCAGACAGTTCAAGAAGTGCGCTCTTCTTGATTTGCAGGAAGCGTCGTCGACTGCGGCGCGTTGATGATGTTCGAGTCGAGCTGGGAGGATTGTTGAAGTGAGTAGTTTAGGATCCTCGACTAACCCATGGGCGACGCTATTTTAGCGCTTGACGGGACTTAGCACAATCAAGGCGCTCTAGTGCAGTCAGAGACAACCAGCACTAGCGGGCTCCGGGCATCAATCACTGGGGAGGAGGGGCACTTTTGTGACACCAACAGGGGGCATCAGGGCAGGACATGGCAATGGATATGGGCATAGCACTAGGAAGCATTACGATCAGAGGGCACTGGGCAGGACAGGAGGTTCGACAGAGACGGGAAGCCGATCTGCACGCGGCACTGGCACAATTTTCTTACACAGATGAAGGAAGAGGCCTTTGGCCCGTTGCCGCCTTTCTAGAAATGAAATGAACCTCTGCGACCTCTGCGGCCTTGCCCGACGGCGCTGGGAACAGCTTATCTAACACAAGTTGCGGGTTAGAGACTAGATGCGGTTTTTTTCATCTACCTGATGCTCTGGTCCTCTGTCAGAGGCCGTGGCCAGCATGGGCGGCTGCTTCATGCTTCCGTCTATGGCTAGTTTCAGAATCACCTAGGCACAGGCACCTCGACTCGCGACCCCTATTTTCATAATTTCAAAGCCACCATTTAAGACTTCCCCACCAGCTTGGCCATCCTGCTGCCCAACTCGTGTACACTTGCTCTGAGCTGAACAGTCGTGGCAGTCTAAAATCCAAACCTTCCAGGGAGTCAGGGACTGTAAGCAGCTGCCAGCCTGCCACTGGATAGCGATGCTCCGGCGGCAAACAAGAAAGGCTCATGCCGGCGCCGTGAAACAAAGAAGCTGGTTCGCAGTTTGCAAGTTGATGTTTCTAATAGGCGAAGTCTTGTCGCAGGATCCTATTGCACGGTCGTGTAAGAAAGTTTCCTGGGGAGGTCATGTGAGTGGCTCAGTGATCTGTATTAATGCTTCTCGACACTTTGTCATGCACAACTTCTGCATCTTGGGGCTTTCAGAATAAGCAAGTGATGTTCTGGAAGCGTTGAAGGTCCTTTGTGCTCTGGCACTCTTTGACGATTTCACGTGATTTTAAAACAAGGAGATGCCAAGAAATTGGGGCGATGTCAGGGGCAAAAACGCTCAGCACTCTATGTGGAAATCTTCATTTTTGCCTACAAATCTATAGTACTCTAATCTCAGATTCACAATGTGTGTACTCCGTGGCCTACCCATACGAAAATATAATCCTAATTTGCTGCAGATTTAGGATTCAGAGTAACAACATCGGGATCCTGGCCGGTAAATACTGGCAATTCCTTTTCGATATCCGCCCACACTTTTGTACCTTCGACCAACGACTTGATTGCGGCCAAGATCTTTTCCTCATCTGCTCGGACTTGCCTCGTAGAATCTCGATCCCGTAAAGTAAAGGTTTTGTCCTGAACACTTTGGAAATCAATCGTAATACCGAGGGGTGTGCCTAATTCGTCATTTCGGCTGTATCTTTTGCCAATTGAGGCTGAAGAGTCATCAACTCGGCTTGAAACACCCAAAGATCGAAGTTTGAGCGACATGTATTTCACCAAAGGCTTAAAGCTCTCGTGTGTAGAGAGAGGGACAAGCAAAACTTTGGTAGGGGCCACAGTCGGTGGGAATGAAAGTACCTGGGTCGAGTCAATAACGTCAATCACGCCAAAATTTGTGAGTGATGACTTACACCACGTGCTTCATCCTTATCACCTTCACTCCCACGAGTCCAGTAATTATGCTCATACAAGCAGTACAAGATTCTGCCGATACCAAAGGAGGGCTCGACAACGTTAGGCGTAAATTCGCGTGTATTTTCGGTCCGAGTTCTCTTCTCAATGATAATGAGATCTTTGCTGACCTCAACTTTCCCATTGCCAACACCCTCGACATCAACAGTAATCTTACCATCTACTGCAAGGGAAGCCGCCAAAGTCTCGCGCTGCTCTTGTGACAGGGCTTCGATAGCTGCTTCAACTGTCTTGCCGTCCTTCTTGAAATGCGGGCCGAACTTTTTCTTGTCAAGTTCTATCTGCCACTCTGTGATACTAATAGGAGTATCTAATCGTTCGCGCACAACCAAAGGAGCGCCAGTCTTTTTGGCATGGACTGTAAGATCATAAGCACTTCTGTCGGCACAGCCAACACACTCAATCCAGCCGTAGCTGGTCAGAAGTTCGGCGTCCCAGCAGTCGGTAGCATAATGGGCCATTTCATTTGCCATGTGTTGTCTGAAGCGGATCTTTGTTTGGTCTACACCGATCTTCTTCAAGAACAGGTGTATCCGTGCCAAGAAGTAGCCCAAAGTTTCATTATCCACCGTACCCTCAGCAACAGCTTGACCAATTGGGACCTTTTTGACGTGCGTTTGACCAGCCAGTTGAGTGTGACGGTTCAGCAGAATAAGCTCAACATCTTTAACTTCATGAAATCGATCGTGCTTCTTACCGCCATGTGGATCAACATAATGCTCGATCTCAGCCATCAAGAATTCTCGCACACGTAAGAGACCAGCACGCGGTGAGATCTCGTTTCTGAAAGATTTGCCAATTGAAGCAGAGGCGAAAGGCATCTGTTGCTGGTTATAATCTAGGAGTTTTGCGAAATTGAGGAATTGGCCCTGTGCAGTTTCTGGACGCAAGAAACCTGGAGCATTGCTGCTAGGACCAATAGCGGTTTGGAACATAAGGTTGAACGCGACTGGAGGCGAGGGTTCTACGCCAGTTGCTAGATTCTTGAGTTCGTATTTCTTGATGAGTTGACCGAGCTCTTCGCCGTTATAGTTATCGATCTGCCCAGATCAGTCATATACGAAGCATACGTTGTCCTCGTGGCCATACCTTTGCCAGCACTTCTTCATATTCCTGCACAATAGCATCGTTGAGCTTGACAGCTTCCGTAGCACCCTTGACCTTCTTCTTTTTCTTCTTGGGGTCTTCCTCTTTCTCCACAACTTTCACACCTCTTGCCTCCTTATCGCCCTTCAGTCGAGCTTCCAAAACCTCTTCCACGAAGTGATCTGCTCGAATAATATCACCATTCTTAGGGTCCTTGCACATCCAATCGGCGAACTTGTCAACGTGGCCACTTGTCTTGAGGACTTCCATGGGAGTCAAAGCAGGACAATCCACCTCCAACATATCTTCCTCCAAAACGAAGTGTTTTCGCCATGCGTCAATGACATTTGCTTGCAGTGCGCAGCCGGGAGGGCCATAGTCATACAGACCAGCGGTACCGCCATAAATTTCGAAAGAAGGTGTGTAGAACATGCGCCGCCGAAGCATAGAATCGAGGACCGCCCGATCGAGGGGTTGGCCCTTTAGTGTTGTGCTCGTCATGATCGTGTCGTGTTGCTTTGAGGATTTGGGCAGTTGGTATCTGTTATTTTGTGTTGTTGAAGTGAAGGCTCGTCGTGCGAATCTTGGTGTGGACTTTTGTAGTGACGCTACTTTCTGACCTAAAGAACAGAAGGCGCGCATTCAACTGGTTTCCGTCAATTGAGGCTCCTGTGACTCAATTGCATGCGGGGGGTAATGTCGAATTCGTTTCTTGTTTCGAAGGCTATGACTCTTTTGGCTGCCCAAAATTCGAGAGCCTTGTGCGGGCGGGCATCGGCAGAGGCGGCCGCATCGGCCATTTATTTTTCCTCAAGAAACATTTTCTGGCGAAATTCAACTCATGAATTGCTACCCCGCAACAATCACACAATGGGATCAAAGCGGGTCAAGCCAGTGTCTTCTAAGGCCTCACTGCCATTCAAAACAGCAAACAAATTCCGGAGGCAGGATTTGCATGTCAAGCAAAAGAAAGCACGCGACAGCCTACGACGAGACGAGCGCTTCAAACGAAAGCGAGAAGAGGATCGAGACCCAGAATTACGAAGGGAGCGATTGGCAAAAAATGTACCGCATACAATCGATAAGAAGCGTGTATGGGATGAGATAGACGGCGACGGGCTAGGTGTGAGCGTGGATGTGGAACAACTGAAGAGGAGGCGCATCGAAGAGGCTGAAGCAGCGGAACAAGAACCTCTGGAAAATGCAGAAGAATCGGAGGATGAAGATGTCGATAGTATGCTGGATTCAGACTCGGAGAATGAAGATGAGGATTCAGAAAAACAAAAACCGTCTAAACAACGACCACGAGCAGCTTCCAACGCCCCATCTACAACCAGCACAAACCTCGACCTCACACCCTCCTCTCTCGCTCTCAAATTTCCAACCCTCTTTTCTGACGAGCCTCCTCCTGTCCCCAAAATTCTCCTGACAACCTCTATTAATTCCACTTTACACCACGAAGCAGAACTCCTTTGCACTCTCTTCCCCCATAGCACCTACATCCGCCGCTCGTCCCATCGCTATGGACACAAATTCTCTCTACGAGAAATTTCCAAATTCGCCACAAACCGCAACTACACCGCCGTCATTCTCCTAAAAGAAGACCAAAAAGTCCCCACCGGTCTCTCAATCGTCCATCTCCCCTCCGGACCAACATGCCACTTCTCCATCGCCAACTGGGTGGAAGGCAAAAAATTACCAGGACACGGAAACCCTACAAACCACTATCCAGAACTGATATTGAACAATTTCCGAACCCCGCTAGGATTGTTGACTGCAAGACTATTCCTCACACTTTTCCCACCACAACCAGAATTGCAAGGCAGGCAGGTAGTCACGCTACATAACCAACGTGACTACATCTTCCTCCGAAGACATCGATACGTATTCCGAGACAAGCGAGAAACGGAAAAGAGTGTCGTGGGACCTGATGGCAAACCCGTGGAAGGAGTTGAGGGCATCCGAGCTGGATTACAAGAGCTAGGACCAAGATTTACGCTGAAGTTGAGAAGAGTAGACAAAGGCATCGGCAGGGCAGGAAGTGAAGGCGAAGATGCGGTGCAATGGCAATGGAAGGCGCATATGGAGAAACAGCGAACCAGGTTTAATTTGTAGTGTTTTAAGAAGAGACAATTCATGTCAACACTTCCAAAGTTTTACTGCTCATGGCTGTTTCCTGTCTCGCTATAACGGGTAAGTATTTTTCAAATTTTAATTTTCTTACAATTCTACCTT
>JAAMPI010000554.1:0-32457 GCA_013054445.1 Cudoniella acicularis
ATTCTATATACTTGAATCACTCTCGACCTAACAGTCGACTCTTCTTCCGCTATCCACACCTTAGCCGCTTACCGACGACTATATAGATATATCTTCTATATACTATATACCGCGTACTACGGTTATACCCTTACCTCTAACAGAAACGTAATTCCCCTCCTGGTGTTAGGTATAAAGAATGGAAAGTCAGTTGAAAACTGGAGCATTCAACATCCGGCTCTTCCGTACATCAATCTCACAGCGAGCTTTACTCACTGACTCTTCCTGAAAATGTCACCTCCGAAGTTTCCCTTTGCTCGACCTTCTGGCTATGAGCCTCCTCTTGAATATGCGCAGCTCAGAGCAAATGACCCCGTTTCTCAAGTTGAGCTTTGGGATAGGAGTCTGGCCTGGCTGGTTGTGAAACATAACGATATTCAGAAGGTATTGACTGATAATAGATTATCTAAGGTACGTTTGGACCTATATTCTTTTGTTGCAACACCAATAATGGGGTTGACTGACTTACTTTACTCCAGGAGAGAACTCGACCAGGATTCCCAGAATTAAGTGCCGGAGGAAAAGAAGCGGCAAAGAATAAGCCAACTTTTGTTGATATGGTATGTGTCCCTTCTACTATTCCTTCATTCCGAGAAGTTCTAGGAATAATTACTCTACTACTGTGAGACATTATACAAAGAAATTCCTTTTCGGGAATTTATGAACTGCCCAATTCATATTTCGCTCTTTCCTTTCATCTGATCGTCAATTACTAAATTGATTATCAGGACCCTCCTCAGCATATGCAACAGAGGTAAATCTATACTTTAAAGTAGTCTTTAAAAGCGATTGGCTGAGCCCTGTTTAGGAGTATGGTCGAGTCACTCTTCACAAAAGAGCACATTGACAGCACGCGTCCCCACATCCAAGAGACCGTCAACACACTCCTCGATACCATGGTTGCAGAAGGAGGTGCCACGCCAGTCGACATCGTTGAGAAATTCGCTCTCCCCGTTCCCTCATACGTAAGTCAATCTCTTACCGATATTTTATTCTCTAAATACAAACCAGATCATCTACGGCATCCTAGGCGTGCCTTTCTCTGATCTCCCCTATCTCACCCAACAAGCAGCAATTCGCAGCAACGGCTCCGCAACAGCCGCCGAAGCCTCCCAAGCCAATTCCTCCCTCCTCAACTACATTGATAACCTCGTCGACCAGCGTCTTGAAGCCCCAAAAGACGACCTGATCAGCCTTCTCGTAACACAACAACTCAAGAAAGGCCATTTGACCAAAGCCGACGTCACGCAAATTGCATTTCTTCTTCTTGTGGCGGGAAATGCAACGATGGTGAGTATGATTGCTCTTGGAATCGTAACGCTCCTTCAGCATCCCGACCAACTCAAGGATCTAAAGAAAGATCCAGAGAAGTGGGCTGCGCCATTTGTCGAGGAGCTGTGCAGATATCACACTGCATCTGCTTTGGCTACCAAACGAGTCGCGAAAGTGGATGTGGTTATCGGTGGGAAGGTTGTGAAAGCTGGTGAAGGTATCATCTGCGCGACGCAGAGCGGAAATAGAGATGAGGAGGTATTTCCTAATCCGGATGTTTTTGATATGAGGAGGGCGCGTGGAAAGGAGGAGGCTTTGGGGTATGGCTGGGGGGAGCATCGCTGTGTTGCTGAGTGGCTTGCAAGGGCTGAATTGGAGATTGTTTTTGGTGAGTTGTTCTTCAAGTCCTCGTATGATAGGCATCTACTGACTTAGATAGCCACTCTTTGGAAGAAGGTTCCAGATCTGAAATTGGCGATTCCATTTGAAGATGTTCAATATTCGCCACCGAAGAAGGATGTTGGGATTTCTGTGCTGCCAGTTCAGTTTGGATTTTTATGAACTGCATTTCCGGGTTCTTGTTCTTCTTAGTTAAGGCGATTAACGCTGAATAGTATCTCCCCAATTTTGGGTTTCATTACTTGCTGTTGAGGTAAAATATCCCTGTCTCTGTTAATTTGATGATAAGGTGCCTACCAAAGGACCTTTACATCAGGAGTAGTTCGTACGAGGAATGTAACTCACATGAGATATGTTACCAGTTGCATTTAGATCTGACTCTAGAATTTGTTTGTCAGTAGTTCCATGCGTAGCTTCCGCGGGCGATTAGCAGACATGTCTTTCTCCCTGACCGTAATGTGCCCAGTATTGCGAACTCGCCTAGTCACTTGAAAGTTGCTGAACAGCCACCAAGTGAAAAGAGCCAATATTTGGAGAACCAACATAAGACGATAGGCTAGATTAGGCTAAATCTCTCATAATGTCTCACAAGAGGAGAGATATTTGAAGTATCTGGAGCAACTTCGGGGCACGGAGCATTGAACGGTCAAGGAGATACCCGCAGAGTGACAGATTACACCAGAAAAGAGCGAAGAGGACTAGAGCAGGTAGTTATTATTAAAAATAGCTTAAAATTTTGCTCATTTTTAATGTGAAGATAAAGATTCCAGTTCCGAGCCAGCCTTGAAGCGACGAATATAATGTATTGACAAGAGTGCGGGCAACGGCCCTTTTGTAAAAGAAGTTCCCTCCAACCAAAAATTTGAGTTAGGGGATAGAGAATAATGGGCCTGTGCATTTAGCACGAAGCAGCTGAAGGAACGTTCTTGCAGCCACTGGAGGTCTTTCCGCCAGTGACGGAGTTTCCGCTCCAGGTCCACGAGGAGCAAGCTCCTTTGCCGCAGAGAATGTAGATATTGGTTCCAGAAGAGGAGACGGTACCCTTGACGTTCTCAATAGTGAGATCAGTGATAGGAACGCCCGTGGTTGGGGTACCAGTAGGAGATCCGTTCTCATAATCTTGTTCGATGACGATACCGTACTTGGTAATACCAGAGAGTGTGATATCCTTGTAAGTGACGCCCTTGACGGTTCCGGTAGCACCGTAGACAGTCTTGATGCGGACACCGTTTTGGGAGTTTTTGATGGTTGATGAGCTGATGTTGACGGTATCGATAGTGTTATCCTGTGAAACAATGAGATTAGCAAATCTCCATTCAAATATCGCAGAACCACAAGTCATAGAATAACGGAGCATCGTCTTCCAAAAGCCCAGCTCGAAAATCGAATGTGGTGCGACTTGTCAGAGCAAACGGGATGAAAAATAAGGACTTACACTTCGGCCACCAACAGAACCAATGCTAAGGCCGTGACCACCCGAGCAAGATCCGCCCGTGAATGTGATATCTGTTCCGGAATTGACAGCGAGACAATCATCTTGATTAACAATTGTGGCACCCGTGATGGTTACGCCAGTCGAAGAGCCAACGTCGAAAGCGTCGGTATTGTGTCCTTTGGAAGCCCCGTTGGCGTTGTTCATGGTTAGGCCACTAATGGTGAGCGAAGTAGCACTGTTGATGCTCATGAGCTGCACCGGAGAATCCTTGAATGTCATGTCGACAATGCTTGAGCTTTTCAAGCTGTGGGCGTAGAAGAACTTTGGCTTGGTTTTGCCACCGTTTGATCCCTTTCCATCCCACCAACGGGCTCCATTTCCATCGAGCACTGATCCCTTAGCACCGGTTACAGTGATGTCTGTAAGCAAATCAGTAAGAGCCCGACTCTATAATAAATGTAGAATGTATATACCAGTTCCTGATACCGAGACGAGAGGGCCGGACCACTCTTCATAGCCAAAGGTTGTAGTGCCCTCAAAGATAACCTATCTAACAGTTAGTAATTATTAGATGTCGAACTGCAAAGCGGCCTCACCTTGGTGCCGGAAGTCAACTTGGTCAGGTCGAGAGTTGTGCCAGAGGGCACAGCAAGAGCAGAAAGAACAATTGTAGCGCAAGATGCTTTCGACTTGCTAACAGCTGCAGCACCGCTGGATCCTGAGAATGTGCAAGAGGCCCTTTTTGCGAGATTTGGCGCCGCAGTAGGGGCTGGGGCTGGCATGCCTGCTACGAGAGCAGTTGATGCCAAAAGGCTAAGGATTGTTGAGATTTGAACCATCTTGAAAGTTTTGTGTGGGAGAATATCCCAAATAAGTGAAAAAGTAAGAAGGACTTGTGAAGTGAACTGCAAAAGAATGAATGTAGTAGTGAGTGGTGAAGGAACACTTTGAAGGGAACATGAAGGTCTTTCTATACTTTTCTCTCCTCGGCAAGCCCAGGAGATTTTGCTGAAGACCCATAGTTATCCCATGAATGCGAGCTACGAGAAGACTTCGACCCCTGTGGTTCGTGACTGCTGGCATTTCAGGAAGGCTAGATTGTGACCCACTGGGCTGGAATTTCCATCTGAACTTCTAAAGTGGGACTTCGATGATGGCCCGACCGGGTTTATCAAGATTAGCAGATCTCCATCCACCACACACACCTCGCTGTTTGTGCCACTGCGAGTGACTATGCTAGCAGGCTGTCTTCGGAATTCGGCGAGTCTGCGGGAGTCCGTGACTAGATGCTCATATATAGTGCTACTTGGTTGACGGTCAATTTCAAGAAAGAAGTAAACTCGTGCTTATTTGCTTGGCAAGAACCCAAGATTGGATGGTAATGCGATTCGAGCAATTGCTTTGGCACGATGACCTGTTGGCCAGCCTCTGAACCTCCGAATAGTGAATTTTGAGGGTGGTATCCGGCCGTTCCGGGCACGTGGTGGTAGAAACCTTGTGCTACTCAGCTACTATAAAGGAATCTGATGGGGCTGATGCTCAGAGAATCAAATGAGCCTCATCATGAGATGTTACCGCATTAGTACAACCGTCCACACAATCCACAGCACTCCACATCCCTTTCCAGATGAGCGGATTTAAGCTTTTGCCAAGACTCAGTGAACTCTCGGGCCCACGTTGCTCTCGTGGAAGGAGCTGACCCGCACGTTTCGGACAGATATTCTTCAGCCTTGGCATTCTTGGCACTCATATCAAAGAGATTTCGAAGCATCCAAAGGGACTGTAGGTGGAGCCTTATTTGCAAGTAGAAGCTTGCTTTGCTGTGTGATGCTCAGATGCCAAGAAGAAAATTGTGGTCAAAGGCCCATCGCGGTGTTGAATTGTTCCACGACTCAATTCAGGCCTTCGAGAATGCCTCCCGAGAAGATAAGACTAATAAGCAACTCATGGCGGAATAAGCATTCTTTAACGATTTGATTCGGGTCATCAGCCATTCCATATTCTTGGGTATGACAATGAATGCGGGGTTATGGTGTGTATTGATGTTGAGAATTGAAGGGGATAAAGTTGGATTTTCGGTTGATTTGAGCCGACCTTTTCCAAATCCCTGCGCATCACGTGGACAACCCCCTTCAAGTGTCCCCCCTTTACCTTTAAAATTCTAAAATGCTCGAGCCCGAGCCTGCGGGTTAATATAGAGACATCCGGTTTAATCTACGAAAGGTTTCGCACTACTAATATTCGGTGCTCAATTTCGCTCGAAGCAATTGCAAATTACACCTGTTTCCCGAAAAGGCAAAAAACACTTCAATATCTCTAATAATGTGAGACATTGTAAGGAAGAAAAGTAGTTTAACCTAATTTGGCCATTCGTCTTATGTTGAGTGACCAAGCTTTGGCATCTTTCACTTATTAGTGGCTGCGAATGCTTTCCGAGTGTTTGGTGCGATTTCGCAGAACAAACCACAAAGCCGTCAAGTTAAGCGGATAATAAGCCTTCAGCTTTCTGAGAAAGTTGCGTAGGGAAGGGGAAATTTGGTGTAGCAACTGCATTTTCATGCCAATCTCTGAATACAGCTAATCTTGCAAACTATTGCCACATGCTTGCGATGCAGTTCTAGTAGAACGCTCTCGAATGCTTGAATTTTCGTCGGAACCACTCGATGCAGGGCAGTTCCCCATAAAATACACGGACCTCCTCTATAAGATTCCCCTTGGAATTGCTTATTTATTTGACTTTCCCACTCAATTAAGGAGCACCCGATGAAGAAGCTTTCCAAGAACGCCTCTAACCCTCTCTGGCCGCTCCTTTACACAGGTGAAGACGATGGCGGTACTGATTGCAAAGGCCAACGTCTCCTTCCACTGATCCTCCCAAACATAACGTCGCGGGAACAAAGTAGCCAAAGCCCTTGGTGCAACGAAAAGTCCCAATTCTTTTCTTCTGCTTTGGTTTTCCAGTATGGTGCTCCATCCGCAAAGCGCACAGCCTGCCCCGACGCATATTCCCGAATCAATATGTTGCCGGGCAGGAATGGAAGTCCCAATGACGGATGGCCCAACACGCGTCCGAGCGAGGCAAATGCCGTAATAAAATAGGGATATAAATGTTCCGAGGAAAGCCGAAGATCGTGCGGAGGATTGGAAGGCTTGTTTGACAGCACGCTTGCTAGGCCGTCGTAAGACCAATACGAGATTGAGTGGCAGATACGTTGAAAAGGCCCAGGCGAAAGACCTTATCCATCTCGAGAGAGCATGATATTCGCAAGATTTGCCAGTTCCCATATGGACAATTTCACAAGGGAAAGGGATGCTCTTCACTGGATCTCCGAAATCCATAGGCCAACCGTAATCCTTACACATCCCTTGTAGTAAATGGGCTTGCCCTGTTTCCAAACCATATTGGATTTCTCCGTATCGAGTGCGCCGAAGGGCGATCAATAACCGGTGATCAACGGCTGCGGCGGACTTTATCCACTTGTTATAGGAACGTGGAAGACGGTCAGGAGAATATATCCAAGCCCACATGATGAGGGCGCAGGAACCAGCAAAGATGGATGGGTCTGTTAACATTGATAATGAACTTTCGATCTGATTTATGTTAGATAATCGAATTGATAATTGTAATTCATTTCTGAAGCTTGAAGAATAAAAAGTCGTTCATTACCTTTGTCCATTGACCAGACGCAATTCGCCTGGTTTTGCGTTGAGACCACAGTTCTCCAACGAGGACATCGAGGGCTCTTGTAACAGCAAACAGAGTCAAATCCATAGTTCGACCCGCAAAACGTATTGGCCTACGTATGGTGCCTGCGGGCGTTTCTTGTGAGACATAGTCTATGAATGCTTCACTTTTTTTTGGTTTGGAGAAGTCTCAGACTATACCAAGCGGAAATGAAAGTCGACAACAAAATCGTGAGCCTGTAGGAAATCAGCAACAACAAATAATGTCCCACAAATGCAGATGTCTTGGTGAAAAGAATAGATAAAAGAATATGTCCTTCGATTCCAAGGCTATAAAATCGAGAATTCTACTAATGTTGTGGCTTCTTGCTTCCGCGAAGGTCCGCCTCGAGCCAAATCGAAACATCTGATGGGCAGGAGATAATTCTCACCTTCGCTGTAGGATAGCTGACAAGCTCTTTCCTGTTTGTGTAAATAATTTTTGAAGAGGTATCTTCATCGATTAGTTGGAAGTCATACCACAACCTTTACTCATTGCACTTACCTCGAGCAATGAGGACCCCCCGACAAGTGCGGCACAAAAGGTAGGGAAGCGCTGCCATTCCAAACCACCTCTCAGTATCTGGACCAAGGATAGTAAGAATGAGCGCACAACATCCTGGAGTTTCTCGTTATCATTCTTCTTTCGTCGGCTGAGATGTGTTAGAACTAGAGTCAATAGCCTTGGTGTTGTGCTAGAGAGGTAACCAAGGATATAAGCTCGCAGTAATGGTTTTAAGGTCTTATTGGGTACATTAATCATGATGTACAAACGCCTATGAATTATGATTAGCAACTTTTCAATTCTGGCGGATATGAAGCTTTGTCGAGTTCAGGTGTTGTGCAGTGATCCAGCCATTTCAGGGGGGTGGATTCGGCAAAAAGAGTAAACTTACGTGGAAACGGCCGAGATTGTTGGCAATCTGTTTACAACAGGCAAAGACTAAATGAGAAAGCCATGCATGAGGTACTCTGTTCTGCGGCAAGGCTCTTGAGTTTTGAGGGAGCCAATAATATCCGTGAAGTTGTGAAATATTAGGAGTGGCTCGATAAAAGGAATCGCATAATATCTTTGAAGTTATGGGATATTATAGGCCGCTGAGTGGTCGGTCGCCAAAAGCCATCCAATGCCGCTTTCCACTTAATGCAGTTGACTGAGGATTGTCAGATTGGGAGAGGTGTTCGGTTCCCCTCACTGTATTGAGACGAATTGGCAGGGGGTAAAACCTGGCCTGGGTAGAGAGCTCGTGAGGATATGTGGAGGCGGAGTAGAAAGTACGGGGTAATCGCTGTGGTGGGAAAAGGAAGGGAAAGCCGAGTTGATATTCACGATGATGAAATCCAGGGGTTTCGGATGGCTTGATGTTTGGAGCAATGAGGGGCCCCGGAAGAGGCTGGTTTTGTGGAGATTGACTTGCTCAGGCCGAGGTACGGGTCTTCAATTTGGGCACGAGTGCGTTCCAAGAGTAGCAGGCCGGAAATCAAGCATGAAGACAAAGGTAAAGAGTGACATTCGAGGAAGGCAGGCTTCTCATTGTTCAAGCAGTATTTGCATCTTCTTATTAAGGTAGCTCTAGAGACTAGATGCTGTCTCTATGCGTCTACAATAGTACTTAGGTAGGCTACGAAACCTTCTGGAAGTGCTGTAGTGTAGCCCCTCAGCCCCTGGCGGCAGATCGAGAGGGATCGTTGAGCTGTTATTCGGCCCTACGCCTGGCACTTGGGAGCTAGCAGCCATGTCAGAAGCCAGTCTGCAACAAGCCAAGCCTCCGGTACGGGCGGTAGGTTTACCCTAATGCTTCTGGGCTTCAGCGCGCAGCAGCGCCGGGTCACGCTCCGCTGAAGATTTTTGGCTGACGACAGCGCAATTAACATGTGAAATCTGGTCGCAGACCGCCCGCCGAGTGCCAGTGCTCCGCAGAGGGCTCCGCGACGGCAGCATATTAGCATATCAACATAGATACATATTGTAGATGCAGAGTCACTGCAGACATTGCCCTGAAAACTGTGGAGATGTTGCGCCTGGATGCTGTCTAGATTGCACAAAGAGAATTGTTGGGAATTTCTTAAATCCCTAAATCTTAATTAACTGCATAATCGTCATCACCTGTCTCGAGCACACCCCCGTCGTCGCAACTTCCCCACGATTAGCCGACTTGATCTTCTAGCTTGGATGCTGATGCTTTGCAGCTCCGAACCTCGAGCTTGAAGAGGCTCGCAACACATTTGCGAAGCCACTGCGACGCATTCTCGAGCCCAACCTGCTGCCGTCTAGCTTTGTGGCCATTGTGTTGCTTGGCTTTGGCACTCCGCCTAGACTCGTCAAACCGTTTGCCCGAGGCACCTCAGATCGCAGAGTGCTCTGTGTACGAGGCACCTCGAATCTGGGGACATCTAAAGACCGCCTGACCACACATTCCTCTGTCCTCCACGTCCAGCACAACACCTCAAACAACTCTCTGTAGTCCAGCATACGGCACCCATGCTTGCGATACAGCGTCCCAGCATGGGTTCGTCGAAGCCGCCAAACCTTGAAATGCCGTTTGGCTGTATGTACCAGAAAGATCCCATGAAGCCCGAGGCTGTACTGACTGACATAGACTCATTCGACACCTCTGCCTCTAATTTTCCATTCCCATCACCGACAGCTCCTGCCCCCGGACCTTCATTACTCGATGACAATGAATCCAAGTTTCTTGATAGTTTTTTCGACGGTGTAAGCTCTGACCATTTCGACTATAACCTATTCACAAATGCGCCGGGTGGATCAGAAACAGGCTTTGGATGGGACGAGCTGCCGCCAACATTCATGGGAACGACGTCTTCTTTTGGACAACAACCCCAGATTGGCGCACAGGAAATCCCAGATTTAAACTTCAATGATTTGAATTCGCAGATACAACTGGGTTCTTCGATGCCAACTTCGACATCCGATGATGTTTTAGCAGCGGCTACATTATTACAGAATGGGCCAAATGGCAGATCACATAGTATCGCCGAAGGGGCTCTGTTTCACAGGCAGGATATGTCAATATCACATACAAACGGCCAGGTCAGACCTCAGTCCATATCACATTATGCGCCATCGCGAGCATTTTCCAGCAACCACGAAAGGGCAGCAAGCAACGAATTTCTGCGAGATGATAACTACTACGCGGATATGGCATTTACAGGCCAAACAGATGGAGGCCCAAATCGCAGAAGGTTAAACCCAAAGATGGATATACGGTGGGGATCGGATCAATCATTTGGAACTCCTCAAGGTTTCATGGCACCCAACAATCAAGAAACAGTTGCAGAGTTGGAACGCGCTCAGATACAGGGTCTAGAAACGGCATTTGAGATTGATCGAGGAGAAACTGTCGGGACGGACAAGTCTCATCCACCAAGTCCTACACACTCATTCAAATCTCCTAGGAAAACCAAGTCGGCAAACCAAGGTAATGAGGTTGACCAAAACTCCAGACCTCGGAAACGGAGGAAGAGCAAGTTCCAGGAGGATGGCGATGATGAAGAAGATTTCACGGGTCTCGGACAAGCTGGACCTAAGAAGAGGAAATCTATTAAGAAAGAACCACACGAAATGTCACCGCCGGTGGACTCGGAACAAGGCCACAAGAGACGAAAATCTACAGCCACTAGTAATTCGGGAGCGAAACCGACCCGAGAAAATTTGACCGAGGATCAGAAAAGAGAAAATCATATCAAGAGCGAACAGAAGCGGAGAACTTTGATTCGGGAGGGATTTGAGGACCTCGGTGAACTGGTCCCTGGACTAAGGGGCGGGGGCTTCAGTAAGAGTGCGGTTCTTATTATGGCGGCGGATTGGCTAGAAGACTTGCTACAGGGAAATGAAGTATTACGTGCACAACTGGATGAACTGGAGGGTAGATGATGTGGGAAAATAGTCAGGCAGGTGGGCGGGCAAGTGGATTCCGGCGAATGGTTATAGCTCTGAGGTACAGAGCCGGGAGTTTTGGAATGGAAATGGGCGGCCGGTTGTCTACGATACACAGGATCTCGGTAATGATTTTACGGCACGGCTAGGCGATAGGGGGGGCTTATTGCTCATGCCGAGGCATATCATTGTCTATATTATTGTACAGCATTTTACATACATTACGCTCTATTAACGAGTCGCAATTTAACCCGACAATGAAATAAAGCAGTGACGCACGGGCCAAGGGGTTTGATGCAAGTTCATCCGTTATGGTCCGAGGCATGTTTGAGACTCGCAGCAACGCTGCATCAGTTGCCGTTTTCGTCCCTTTGAATCGAGCCACCTTCTCCTAGAGTCTTAGTTACTACCGAGGTTTCTTTTCGCTGGTGGCTTGGGAAATTTTTGAGGCTGCGGACTGCAACGAGTCAACGACATATCAATGGGGTATGTGTGATTTACTCTTTCATCCGAAGCCCGAAGGCTCTGTTTTCCAGCATGTGCTATTTTTCCCTTTACAAACTCATAATTTTTCATAGGAACTCAATATTATGTGTATTAGTTAGCACGAATGCGCTCTTTCATCTAAGGGGAATCTTTCTTTTTTCAATACACCTTATTGGGTTTAAAAGCCCACAGTCACTCTGGTTCCCTCGCGCCAGTAAATATATCATGTACAGAGCAGGGATTTATTTTTCGGTGTGTTTTCAAAATTTCATTCTTCGAGGGTATGAAAACGCTCATGGGCAGCCATGGCAAATGCAGGCATGACTGCTCCACATCTGTGGCACATATCTCGATTTTCTTCATCTTCTTCATCGTCTTCCCACATTCCAGATTCATCCACAGTATTCTGAGTCGGAATCATCATATCCTCAGAGCCAATTAAAGTGTCGAACGGGGCTTCATTGCCAGCACTTGGCTCGGCCCGTTTGGCATCAAATCGCTTTTTGTCTTCCTCGGCCATACTTTTCAGTATTGGATCCGGAGGAACATCTTTGTCCTCAACCTTCCATTCTTTGAGAACCTCCTCTTGCTTCTTGAACATGCGGCTGATATCTCTGCCGCTGCCTTTGCCATCTTCGCTGGCAGCCTCGACCATATTTGTTACTCCTATGTTCATGAGGCTAAGGTTCCAACCCCCTCGCTCCGGATGCAATCGACGAAACATTGGTATTAAGGCCACTTGGACAAGTTTCTCGACAGTAGCGTCAATATTTTCCTTCAGATTGAAAACGAAATTGGGCATAGGCCCTGATCTAGAGATCCTATTGAAGCTTCGAGATCTCGCGCCATCTGCGTTCTGAGGCGGCCTTGGCCTCGTTGAGAGTCGCAGTGTCTTTGGGTGGGCTAGCCATCGTTTTATGCCTTCGGAGTCTGGCTCATCATCGTCTTCGAGCAAATCTACATGCATCCGTTTGACAAGACTTGTAGTCAGTATTCGTAATTCTTTCAAAACCTGTGGCATATTGTCAAGTCGGATGTACGAGTCCTCAATGCTGATTTGAGATGGTACTTTCTTGGCTTGCTGAACTTCGGTGTCATCCCGACCATTGATCAGATTCCAGGCCTTGCTACCAAGCCCGCGCTCTGCCCCCGGAACACCTAGAAGTTTCTCGAGTAGCTCTGGGCCCATGCCAGGGAAGTTTCGGACGTCACGTACAGTTACTGACTCTTTCGTTCCCCCGTAGATGAGCCCCTCGTCGTGTTCAGCTGGTCGTGAAAGAACGTGATTGCGTATGCGCTGAGACATTTTGAACCCGATCCCAGGAACCTTCCCGATGTCATGACTGTCCAGAAATAGAGTCACATTACTCTCCACAGGATTTTCAAGATCTGGAAGTGGCCCTTCTTGTGTAATGATATACGGTGGAAGCAGCGTGGTTTGGCCCTTCGGCTTGTTGACATTTCCGACTAGCTTGCTCAGTGTTTTGTTCGTAGATATTCCTACGGTCGACGTGTATCCTTTTTGTTCCTCGAGACTCCGTCGGATGTATTGCGCTAAATGGGAACCAAGGATGAGGCGCACCATCAGATCATTTCCACTCCCAGGATCGAAGGTCGGAATAGCCGAAGAGGATCGAGAAATACTATCCTGTTGTGGATTATGTGGGAATGTATGGCCCGCAACTGATGTCGCATCGTAAGGAAATCCCTCAGTGGGATCATTTTTCCTCAACTGGAAAAACGAGTGGGATAAATCATTAAAGTTTAATAGAGCCTGGTTATAATCAACTAGATCAGTCACGTCTAGCCATACTTCATCAAACCCAAGTCTCTCAACCTTCCCACTCCAGGTGAAGTTCTCAATGAATTTGTATAACGCCTTTGAAGCATTGCGGAACCTGCCTAACTCTTCGCCCAATACGATAACGACGTCTGGCAGGATCCGTTTGGCCTCGGAGACAAGTTGAAGTTTGCTGAGACCGCGTCTTCGGGCTTCATAATTGCATGTGACGATGATATTTTTCTGAAGTCGGTGTTAGAAACCTCCAAGCATATTGGTGTTCAGAAGGCCTCACCTGTTGCACAGCCTTTGAGCATTCGTCAGCTTAAAGTTTATTCAAGGCGGAGAACAGAGTTTGGTGTTGGAGCTGACTAACCAGAGGCAACGACTTCAGTGCAGGATTCTCGTTTTCAAAGACAGACGCGTAGAAACAGTCATAGTCCTGAATTGAGTCAGCTACTGAAGACGGTATGTTTTGTCGGAGGGTGGAGGCGGAGCTTACAAAGTGTATGATGATCCTTCTGTCGTTCCTTGGGGCTGTCATGGTAAAGGCAGCAAACGGAACTTGGCAACGTGCGTAAAGGCGTTGACGGCTTCATCTTACGGTCGACCGGTCCGGTTGGAAGACTGAAAATAGTCGGTATGAAGTGAGCACGGTTGAGCAGACGGCAAAGCGTGTCTCGTTGTTGGGAGCAAAATAGGTTCTGGTGGTTCAGAGGCACTCGCCGATGCGAAAGCGGACAATCAAAGTTGCTGAGTCGGCGTGGAAGTTGCGTCTTTTTTTAGACGCAGGGCAAGTCGTTTCGAAGCTCGGCATCAGCGGAGTCGGACCCCACGCATGCCGTGAACGGGCCTCTCCAGGGTCCAGGCTCCAGAGAGCGTTGGAACTCTGGTTCTCTCACTGCAACTGGCCTCAACTGCCCAACAAACATCCAACAAGGCAACTCTAGGCTTAGGTCGTGTATCTTTACTGTCATCGGGTCTTCGTCTCCGTCTGCGCGCCGCTGTTGTGCTCCCAATCTAGGGTACGGAGTACTATCATCACCTCAGCGGCCTCGTTACGTGGGACCCTTGGGCGGATCTTATCTGGCCCGTTCCATTATTACTCTGAGTAAGGAGATCTGCGAGAAGCCTAGATTCGCTTCGGGTTGGTATGTTGGGTTGGGAACTTGGGAGGGATTTAGGCTTTCTGGGGTCGTGTCATGGGCCATGGTGGCGAGAATCCGCGTCTGCTGCCCCTGCGAGCCCTGCTGAGCCAGGCCTGACAGTGTGGCATCAGTGGGATGATGACGCTTTGGGAGGTGACCTTGGTGAAGCCTCCAGCAATCACGGAGGCTATTTCGAGCGCGCGACAGTGGTATCGCGACGTCGTGTCAGCCGCCTATGTAGCAGGATGGCTGCCGCTGGCCAATGGTCTTCTACCCTTTCGGAGGTGACGGCCGCAGACTGCAGCACCCCAGCGCTTCCTTGTCCCACTGCCTCCAACAGTTTGCCAGCAGCGAGGATGCATGTATTTTCGATGCGCCCTATTTGGGCCACTGCTTCTAGAAATACCCATCGTTCGCGCCTAAATCGTTTCTCGCTCCCGCATTCAAGTTCTTGTCACCTGCATTAGACCCTTTCCTGGCCTCTTCCCCCACAGGCGTCAGGGCTATTCATATTCTCACCTGTCGATCAAAAGCTTCATTTCTTCATATACCTGTGAAGATCCCTTCTTTCGTCTGTGCAATTTACACGTCTTTTCTCTCGATAATTCCAAGCGTTTGGCTTCGATTTCGTTTATACCCCTGAAAGCAAACCTTAAGCAGGTGGGGTCAGAACACGACTACCCCTCATTGCGCCTTTCAGCAAGCCGTCTGCCAGATCTCTGGATCTAGGCTATAATGATTCTTTCGTCTCTCTCATACTCCTCCACAATGTCGTTTACACCACAATCTTCGCCTCCGAAGCGGCCACGGCTCAGTCTTCAAATAAAGACACCAGCAACGGCCGTCACGTTTGGAAAATCTTCCACAGCATTGAAGGTTGACGTTGATCCGGCATCTCCTACGGCATTCAACACACTCTCGAATGCGTATGCTACTGCAATCGAGAATGCTTCCCCCAGAACCGCAAAACCGATGTCAGCAAATATAAAAAGCCTCAAACCTACCTCTTTACGGCTTGAGACGAAGAACTTCAACAGTGATGGATACGTCCACCCTTCTCGACGGACAAACACACCAGGACTGTTCACTATAACCTACCCCGATACTCCAAGTTCAGCACTTCCAGGCTCGACGCCCATTAGTGGACCAGCTGAGGCCAAGCAGCTTTCCGCAACAGCCGCAACAGCCTTCACATTTACTCCACCACAATCAGCTGGAACAACTGATCAATCACAGTCTAGAATATTCACATTTGATGCCAATGTTTCCAACAAAGCGAACCCCAGGTACACCTCGGACACCGCGGCGGCGAGCAACAATAGGCAACCAGTTTCAGATTGCACCATACACACATCCCCGAACTCTCCATAGCATTCTCAGGAACTCACCCCTTCCTCCTCGAAGCACCATCACACCAGCCACTCCAACCCGCGCTTCGTTACGATTGGCAAATAAGGCAGCGAAGAAAGTCGGATATAATGATCCCCTGACACAAACAATCACGACCAACAAATATATCAAATCACATATAGAGCTTTTAGCAGAAGATTCGCCATTTTCTGCCACGATCCCAGAAGCCGAGTCAATAGACGCAGCACTTGCTTACGCAAACGATACTAGAGATGGAGGGCAAACTCCTGGCCCATTCGAGGAGATGCGGAGAAGGATGGCTGAGAGCGAATTAGAAACTCCTGGCGCGAGGAAACGAAGAAGAAAGGAGAAGAAGCGCAAGTGGGAATGGACAATCACGAATACCGAAGCAGAAGGCGCAGAAGGAAAAGATACTGATAAGACGCCTATGACTGCGGTCAATATTGCGGACACACCTATCACGACAACATGCCGTGAGGCGTCAGTGTCGACAGATTCAGAAGTGTCGGAAGTGGAAGGTCGCTATGTGCCATCTGTGGACCCATCGACAGACTCGGAAATGTCTGACAGTGATCAGCGACCCGGCACATCGCACTCACTATAATAACGTTGGACGATGGGGCAGGTCTCCAGCTTGCACGACTTGTGCGGTTGCAATTGGGCAGCACAAGGCTGGGGGGCAAACCTCTATAATAATCAAAAACATTTGAACACTTTGCTTTTCCCTCTGGAGCTGAATGCAGTCATCTGTGAAGAGCTTTCTTGGCATCGCTTTAGCTGCAAATAAAAACCTCGTAACCGTGTGAATCACAAGTGTGGGCGGTACACGAGAGCGCCCCCAAGCCACACAACCGCACAGTCACCTGCTGCAGCGTAAACAATCATCTGCCTCCTTTTACGTGCTTTGATTACACCTACATAATGTACAATGATGTATAATACACACCTCAAATCTCTTCATTCCAATATGTAAACAAGCCGGTCAACCGCTTGGAAACTAGCAAACGATTTGAAACAAGATGGAGGTCGACGTCGAGGCAAACCAGTCCGACCTAGACTTGGGTATTGACGCGCCTTTACTTCCGAAACCGGCGCAGAGCGTTAGGAGTGCGAGGACTCGAGGTTTTACAAGGCAGAGTGTGGAAGTTATTGAGCTTGATGATATCCCGCCAATCATAAAGTCGGCGGATGGCAGTATGTTTTAATCCTTTTAATTTGAACATTTTTGGCATTTTTTTCGAAGGTCTCGGGTTTCAGGGGCCTAGGTCCCGTGACTAATAAGTGTCACATGATACTCCTCCTTTGATTGGAGAAGTTGAAAGTATCTCTTCAGTCGTGGTACATTTAGGAAAGCTAAGCTTGCTTGAGTTATACCCCAAAGACTAGAAGAGGACTGAGAATCTGTCAATTCTTCCAACATCTCACTTTACTCATCGCCTACTTGGAAATTCATACAATAGTGCAATGCTAACAATAACTCAAAGATATCATGTGGGCCGACGAGCAATGCACTCGCCGAGTCGGCCTCACAGCAACCGAAGCCCGCCTCCTCCTCTGCCTCCTCCAAACCGACGAGCCGGAAAGCTACAACTACGAAGAATACAAAGCCATGTTCGAGCACTTCGGCCGCGAGCAAGCCCGCCTCGAAGAGCTGGTCCGTGGCATCCACTGGTACAACTTTGAGCAGTACCGGCAGAAAGCCATCTGGAGAGAGCGTATTTGTTGGCTTCAGCGGATGAAGGAGCCGAGGCTTTGGTTGCTCTATTTAATGGCGAGGCGGAGGAGGATTTTGAAGCAGGCGACGGAGAAGGTCATGGTGAGGTTGAGAGAGAAGAGGTTGGAGAGGGAGAGAAACGCAAATGCTCAGCGTTTTCAGCCCCATGGGCATGAGATTAATGTCGAGTCGCCACATGAGCAGCAGTATTTCCCTCCTATGGTCAACGAAGCGGCTCAAACGTCCGAGACTCAACTTTCTATACATCCTGAGGTAGCACCGCGGCCAGTCATGAAATCCGAGGGCGCCCAAACTTCCGAAAATTACTTGAAATCGGCCAAACAGCTCGTAACCGAAAAGTTCAGAGCGAGTCTTAGCTCAGGCCGTCGTTCTCACTCATCTCAGGGCCGCTGTCCGGTCTTTGATGAACGATACCAGGCTACTAGGAAAGATATCAAGCTCCAGGTTGAGAAGTTCATGCCTGTGGCGACGCCGTATATTGTTATCGGCTGGTTTTCAAGAGGGTCAAGTGATCCCAAAGAGCGAATTCTGCAGTTTGAGACACCGGCGGAGCTGTTCAAGGCGATGAGGAAAGGGGAGAAGAGTGTTAGGAGTTGGAGAAGGGTATTGAGCTTGAAGGGTCTCAGGGGGTTTGGTTTATACAAGGTAAATTCACCCCCAGATTCAAAACAGGAAGGGAAACTGACAGTGACGTAAAGTGTGATATCTCCCGCGGAGCTCATCGGCCACTCGACCTCAGCACCTCACAGAGGAGTGTTATGTCACAATTCTACCTCGCGTACAGAGCCTCAAACCGCCACGCAGACGAGGCTGTAGCCACAGCCTGGCAGGGATGGGTATACAAGAATCTGAACGATAGCAAAAACAACCCTCTTGAAGGCCGGTATTCCCTCGAGTTAATCTATGATTGGTCGAGCTATCGACTCTGCACCATTGTGGGTATTCCGTTGACGCTCTCGTTTGTGTTGGGTATGTGGTATATGGAGAAAACTGGGGATATTGTGACGGCTTGGACGATAGCTATGTATATTGTGACTGCTGCCGCTGGTGAGTGTTCCTTGAACTCGTAGGGTGGAAATAGGACTAACATTTGATAGCATTGATTGCTTTGATGGCGATCGTTGGGAGTTTGAAGGACATTTGAAGGAGTTGGGGAGGGCAATAGACATACCCCATGGGGTTGGAGTCTTCGCATACACTTGTTGCTTGGAGGCAAGAGAACAAATTTGGCACTTTCGTAGATGTAATAATAGTAGTATTGGCAAATACTTTGGAGGTCACTTGGACATAAAATTAAATTTGATTAATACTCCTTTACCTCCCACCTCTCGTCATCTATATTTCGTGAGTACAGCAAGAAAAGGAAAAGATTGATAAAAATTATCTCACATGATAGCCTACTAAGCCATCCTGAAAAAAGTGCCATTGGAGGAAAGATTAAATTCATGTAACTATACATACTATCTCAATTAATGTGAGTAATTTTGTGTCAAATATCCACAGACCCATTCTCTTAATGCATCATTGATATGTCGAGTCATCTTTGAATCCTTAATATTTTCCACTCAACTTCACCATACCCGAGTCCTCGTTTTCCTTTTTGCTCTTTTGGCTCCATGCTGGGGCCTCGTCAATTCCTTCATCCTCCTCCTTGTCTCCTTGTTCTTTGGTTTTGTGTACAGTTGTTGGAGCGTGCTCAGCAGAAGAGTAAATTGTGTATAGAATCTGTACCAGGCTACGTTTAGCATTCTCTTTCACCAATATCTATGTGAGCAACTCACCAATGGAGTTTGTCCAGTATTGATAAACTGATGTTGTGTCCCAGCAGGCACAACCATCAAGTCTCCAGCCTTGACATCTTGATCTTTCCCATTAATAGTCGCCTTTCCCTGACCACTTGTGAATGTTAAAGCTTGGTCCACCGTATGGACTTCATCTCCAATGTCACCTCCGACACGAATCGTCATTATAACCACTTGCGAATAAAGACCTGTCCATAGGACCTTTCGAAAATCGCTTGAGGAGGCTGGTAGTGACGAGGACATATTCGGGAAGTATGCCATTTCGTGCTTTGGTGGGCCAGAGTTGGGCTTGTAGTCTGCCATTGTACGGATTGTTAAAGAAAATTTGCGGAATTCGTTTCTGGAAGCTTGCTTGTATATGAGTCTTGAGCTATGAGAGCGAAGAGCACGGGAGAGGCTTGTGGTAAGCATACAGTCCTCTTAAATAAATACCAGAACCGGATAGTTAACAAAGAAATTTGAAATACAACACAAGGAAGAGAGCAAATAAGTTTGAACTGCTTAAAAATAATGGACTGGACTGGACTACTGCCATATCAAACCTTATGATATCATGACATTCCCGACCCTGAAAATGGTTTGTCACCATTGGGAATGGGCAAAATAGAAGGAAAATGTTGCTTGAAATGTGACTATGTGACTCTTACATCCCTGATAGCTGTCGAGGCATTTCCTCGGAAAGCGGTGTCTTCAAGTGCAGTATCCCATATTGAAAGGAGAGAGCTGATGCATAGCTTATTGTGCTTAGTGATGGATGTTGATGATGAGAAGTGGCGTTAGAAAGTTGGGTCGGCGTCTCTACCCCGGATTCTAAAATGGCCGGATCAAAGTTTTGCCGACGTCTTTCAATTTAGGAAAACATTCGACATTGAAAGCTCCATCTGAAGACAGCACATTTAAGATGAATGGTATCCCTCGGTTATGGTCGCGATTAGCTCGCAAAGATGCAGCTTGGGTATGCTCGTCATGTGCGAATACCTCCCGCCAATCTTCCATCACTCCTTTCTTCAATTCATCGATAAGAAAGATTTCCAACGGTTCGAAACCTAGGCAAAATGTAGCTCCTACCATGGAGCAATTGAGGGCGCCTTTCAAAACGCAGAACAGCTCGACTCTATACTATACTATCAGCATAATATTAGGGACTGTGGCGTTCTCTTACGGTTCTGTGCCAATGTACAAAATGGTCTGTTTCCCATGACACCCCGCTCTCATCACATAAAGCTAACAAGAAGAAGATATGCCAAACAACAGGATGGGGAGGACAACCAATTAAAGCGCCAGGTCATGGCGGTGGCGGCGATGGCGACCCTTCCGTTCGATTACAACCCGTTACAAGTGCCAAACGAATCCGCATAACCTTCAATGGCTCAGTCTCCGATGTCCTTCCTTGGAAGTTTACACCTCAGCAACGAGAAGTTCGAGTTCTACCCGGAGAAACGGCATTAGCGTTCTATACAGCGACGAATAAATCAGACGATGATATCATTGGGGTGGCGACATATAGTGTGACGCCTGCGCAGGTTGCTCCGTATTTCTCCAAGATCCAGTGTTTTTGCTTTGAGGAGCAAAGGTTGAATGCTGGGGAGACAGTGGATATGCCGGTATTCTTCTATATTGACCCAGATTTTGTGAATGATCCTACGATGAAGGGGATTGAGCAAGTTACATTGAGTTATACTTTCTTCAGTAAGTGGTTTCTTTTTTTCTTTTTGTATAGTTGAGTGGTACTGATACATAGCAGAAGCGAGATATGACAAAAACGGGCGTTTAAAAGCAATGCCAGAAGGCATGTAAATGTAATATATGTGAAAATAGCATCCGCATTGGGTGGAGTTTGGTCGGTTAGAAAGGGGAAATCCGGATATACTCCTACTCATTCAACACCCCTTCTGACTTCCAAAATCATACCATCAGCAATTACGGGGAGTGATATTGAGTAAGTGTGTTTTATGAACGAATTCTCTGCCAATATCATGCGAGTCTTTGAGTGCCAGAATTCGACGCAAGAGCAAGATGGATATACACCTATCATGCACGTTTTTCAGTTCCTCAGCCATTATTTTTTGTCTTTTTTATTCTTTCTGGATCTTTCATTTTTTTACTTTATAAGAGTTTGCACATGGTGATATGATCCGATCCTTCATTGACTCTCAACAGGTGAAAACTCGAGGGGGAGGGGTAGCATCGAACGGGTAGGATACTCTGCACCAAGCAGTAACACCTAGTGCCCGTTACCTAAATCTCCATCTATCCCTTATTTTCTGTTAGATGCCCTGCTTCGCGGAGAATACTAGTCTAGAGCCAGTAGTAGGTTCCAGTTTCCACGAAGCTCATGAAACACGAATCCCAATAATTCGAAACACTTTCGCATACTCAACCAAGTCACAACCAGATTTTTTTTCATTCGAACTTTGTTACGACCCAGGAATTTGAAGTCATTCGTCCAATAAATACACTGTCATTTTCCCGTTTGCCAGTTAATCTCAATCTTCATCTTCAAGAAATAATTGACCACGCAAATACTACGTCATAGGTCATGAGTCTAATCGACGAATTCACATGGGAAACATAAACATTTTATATCCCACTGTGAATATTTCTCCACTATCAACAAATCCTCTTTCTAGGCGCTTTCTGGGTGGGTAACTGATTAGGCAAATCAGGCACCGACGATCAGCCTCGCACTGCATATGCAAGGCTGTCATACGCACTGGAAATAGGCAACAATCGACAAATTTATATTCGAGGCTGAGGTACGCCTTCATTTCGAATTCACCAATTTTCTGATCTTCTTTCCTTTGAAATTCACTCATTATAGTAATAAAGCTGACTCGCGCGGGTCACACCATAGCCTGAATGCAACTTCTCTCCATCAATCGATTTCATCAAATGACCGTACACATCACACTACAAGAGCAAAAGCCTCGTTTTTCTCAACCTCCAGACCCACCGCCGACATTATCAATACCACATATGTACAAAACAATGACGACAGAATCACAAACCCTTGCCACAAAAGGCAATTCTCAAACACTCATCCCTCAACCGACTACCTTCCTCGACCTCCCGCCCGAAATCCACCTCCGCATCTTCGCAGAATTAAACCCTATCGATTACACCTGCCTCAGCCTTGCTTGGTATGTCTCCCCTCCGCCCCTTCAAATAAACAAACTAACCACAAGCGCCGCCCTAGTAAACACCTCCGCGAAGTCGTCACAAGAAACCCCATGCTGCCCAAAATCCCCCTCACAGTCGGCAACCCCTCCTCCTTCTACCCCGTCATCCAATCACGCGGCTGCAAGCACTGCGTCCCAGTCCTCTACTACCCCGCGCACTGCGAACTTCACTTCCACCTCCGCTCATTCATGCCAAAGAACTATCGGTATTGCAATGGTGTGTGCAAGATGTTTACGGAGGTGGCGGGGAAGGACGAGGCTGAGGAGTTGAGACATGGGAAGGAGGGGGGAGAGGTGTGTCGGAGGTGTTGGTGGAGTTATGATAGGATGTATGTGAGGGGACGCCGAATGCTGGATATGAGGAGGAAGGGGGAGAAGCAGGAGCGTTTGAGGAAGTGGTATAATTCGAGTGCGGATTCGAGCCCTAATTCTAGTGGCAGTGAGTAATTGGGGTACACAGCATCGGGGTGGAGAGTCTTGCATCTTTTATCAGCGTGGAGGATACACAATTGGCTAGTGTTGGATGCAGCCAGGCAAGGAGTACATACAAGGGAGTCTCGATACTGGATCACGATATGAATACATGGAGAGCAAGTTGACTATCATTGCTAGGAGTTTTTCTTATCTAGAACAGGGGATGTGGAGCATGGACACAGGGCGTTGACTTTTATTTTGTCATTATTGGGCATACTTTCTGGAGGCAGAAATGGATTGTCTGGAACGGAAATGTGGATAGTGGGTTGGTAGAGAGAACATGTATGATAATTAATCATGCATGGATCTACCAAAGCTGCTAAGAAAGTCCCTGTTTAATGGAGAAAATATGTGCTAAAATCGCTAGACGTTTGGGGAAACTGCCTTGTTCTCGAGAGCAACTGCCGTGACATCAATTGGAATTTGAGAAAAGAGGGGAAGACGATGTTGATAGGATCCCTTCCACCCTTGGAGGTTTTGGGTTATTCTGGAGCGGAAGTCTTATTGGAATGAATTCCAAGTGGAAACCACAGACAAGGGGGCAGTTACTAACAAGATGCCAATTGTTTAACTTATTCGCGAACGCAAAATTCTTCCCAAGAGGAAGTCAAGAGGAAGTATCAGACTATCAATCACAAGCTCAGAGTTGTTCACAAGAGGACAAACTTGCAGTCTACTCAATTGCGGCGAAATACTCACAGTACATTATTCTAGGGATGGTCCCCTCGCTTAGCCAACAAGGTAGCTTCATCGTGGCCAAAAGGGGGTGTGAGCGGCCTAGCGTACCGAGGGAAACCCTGGCCAAGTTTCCTATCCCAATCCAAAATCTCACTACGAGAGCTAGCTTCCATGCCTAGGTACTTCTCGCAGATAGATATGAATATTCAACTTCTATGTCATCTGTACACTAGTACAGTACGTATCACCACGCCTCGCCTCACCTCACCTCACTTCCAATTCCAAATAAGCAACCTGTCAGCCTCTCTATTATCAACCAGAAGAAAAACCACCTAATCACTCAATTGGACTAAATACGAATACCACTACAGAAGGTAGCACCCACTACCTGGAGCCTAGCTACCATCACCCGCACTACCAACCACCACCTTAGCATCGGGATCGGCCAGCACCCCCGCCTGCCCGTCTCCATCCAGCCCTCTACAACGCCCCGACGTCAAAAGACGTCTCACGCACGTCCGTGATCTGCAGTAACTACCCCTCCATCTCCTGCACGCTGACCGCATCCCGCAAACTCAAACTCAACTGAACTTCGGAGGCGTACCTACCTCAAAGGTAATGATATGTATCGCTCCGGGCCCAGACCTGCTAGTCAGAGTGTCTGTGGCGTCCTTCCAAGACGGGATGTTTTTTTGATGTGACATTGCGAAAGGCGTTGTTCCTTGTAGGAAGGGAGTGTTGATGGTTGCTGCTTTGTGAGTTTGTGTTTGAGGGGAAGGGGAGTTTAAAATGTGTCACTGCTACAGTGGTTTAGACGAGTGAGATGAGGAGGTTTTTGGGTGCTAGAAGTGTAGAGTAAATGTGCGAAACGGTTGACAGACTAGTACTAGATCCCGTGTGATATCCTTTTTGGGCTTTCTTCGAACTAATTCGCAACACAATTGCTCTCTGGAAAGTTTGGAATGTTCTCTCGCTTACTTGATATATATGTACAATTTTCACTTGAAAGACGACGCCCATTACACAGCTACAATAACTTTGCCCAAGCACCTGTAACAATCAGTGCATAAATCCAAATCGTAACATTTTGTTAATCTCTAAAAAGAAGACAAAACTCAGAAAATCCTCCGATAGCCTCAAATAGCCAACAGGTACTGTGGTCCCAATATCCAGCATCAAAACAACACATCAACTTGCCAGCTTCCGAGTTTTGTCAAGGCCAGACAAACTCAGACAGCTCTTTTGCCGAGAATCCAAGTCTCTTTGATGACTCCATCATCTCCTAAGATGACAAAGTCTCCTCTTCTCCCCTGCTCCAGCTTCCCTCTGTCTTGCAACCCCATTGCATTAGCCACATTTTCCGTGACGCATTTGACCGCCTCTTCGACGGGAATCTCAGCCCATTTCATCAGATTCCTTACGCATTCGTCAAGACCAATAGTAGTGCCAATCAGTGTATCCGTGTTTTCGATGGTCACTTTGTTGCCACTTTTTACTTGATTCCAAGGGATTTGCGCGTGGCCGGGATGAATTCCATCGGGAAGGCCAGACAATTCGATGCTGTCTGTGATAAGAATACAGTGTGTCGGCGAAGCACGGTATGCTATGCCGACAACACGCGGGTGCAAATGAATAGCATCTGCAATGATAGTAAAATATGGTGGATTAGAGTCGGAAATCAAGCCTATTCGACACGATTAAATGCTTGTCCATCAAGAAGGACAAATAGCTTACCTGGCAACCCTGGCTCTCGATGGTGGAGAGGATTCATCGCGTTAAAAACGTGAGTGAGGATAGTGGCGCCAGCTTTCATAGCAGCGATTCCGTCCTCGTGGGTTGCTGCACTATGGCCCATGGATACATGAATGTCGTAGGATTTCCTCAAGGCCTCAATGTGTTCGAGTGCCCCAGGGAGCTCGGGAGCGAGAGTGACGATCCGGATAGACTGCATCAAGTTTGCTTTTCCATAGATAGCCTCGAGGGAAGAGTTGGTGGGAAGGTGCATGTTTGCAGCATCATGAGCGCCTCTCTTGGACGGTGCAAGGAAAGGTCCTTCTACGTGAGCCCCAAGGACCGACGCGGAGTCTGGAGCCTCGCTCGGCTTCAAGCAAGGGAGGGCTGAATGGAAAACATCCGGGGAAACAGTGGGCACTGTGGGGTAGAAGCCTGTGACTCCTGTAGAAGGAAGATATTGAGCGAGGGTGCTGACGCCCGCTTTATAGGATTCTGAGTCCTCATAACGAGCAAAGTGAAAGCCCAGGGCTCCGTTAATTTGTAGCTCGAGAAAGCCTGGGGATACAATGGCGCCCTTCAAGTCCACAATCAGGGTATCTTGAGAAAGTGGTGAGTTTGGTATAATGAGTCCATTGGCACCAATGGTCAAAGGGGATGAAAGTAGATTGCCGCCGATGCACAGGCGGCAGTTGGTGAACTGAATCGGGGGCATCTCGTGAAAACTCGGTGGATCTGCGGTACTCAGAATGATATCAAAACTCGGCCCCTATTCTCTTCAAAAAGATGATAAAGGAATACAATAACTAATTCTCCGGCACGCAACGACAAAGGCAGCAAACTCGCTGGAAGCTCCAGTTTGAATGAGGTAGGGCCACGAGTTCCGTCGCACAGAAGGCAGCCAGAATCACGCGGATGGAAGCCGGCCGAGAAGGTAGGCTGGAAACCGCTAGAAATCTATGATAAGAAAATGGTAGAATGATGGCCTAAGAGCCAGGTACTGAGCTTCAATCCTTCTAATAAAGGATGGATGAAAGGGCGGTCTTCTTGAACGAATTATCTCGCGTGCCAGAGCAGCATTGTTGAGAGAACAAGAGAAGAAACAGCCGGACAGAGCAGAGCCCCAGTGCAATATCAGCGCGACGCTGCGACCCTACTCCCCAAGGATGGGGGGATAGACACCCCACCTAGCCCATGTGTTGGCCTCCCGATCTGCTCCCACGTTGACGCTCCCAAACTCTGTGAGATGGGGCCAGCGGACCAGCAAACAACCTTTCCTCTGTTCTCGAGCTTTGACTCAATTCAGGTCCCCGTCACAGGCTGGATCAGAGTCTGGAGTCTGCATCCTACCGTCCCACGGTCGACTCTCAATGGCCCTTTGCACAGGCTGTTGGTTGCGTCGCTTCCCTGAAGCAGATCAGTCGGGGATGGTGGGGTGGCGCGAGGGAGAACGTCGAGGTCGAGGTCGAGGGCAAGAATAGCGGCATCAAGGAGTTTAACTGATGATGGATGTTCAGGAAAGCGCAAGGTCGCAAATAGAAATCCAATGGATGTTTCGCGTTGTGCCCTGGGCTACTGTCGGGATTCTAGGGAACCCCTTCAGGCCTCAATTCCTATAACTTACTGGACTCAGTGGGCTGTCATGGACTCTGTGAGTCCGAGTGGGAGCTGCTGGACGGCCACACCTACCTAGGTACCTACAGAGGTTGGTGCTTAGGTGCCAAGGCACTGTACTCCTACTGGAAATGCATTTCCGGACTGCTTTCACACATGTGCAGCACTGTAGAGCAGCCTGAACTATACAGCTCGCCTCCTCTCGTCTCGAGGAGCGCACCCGCGTTAAGTGTCCAGCCTCAAGCTCCCTTCCTGCCCTGCAGCCACATGCGCATCCTGCAAATCAGTGACATCATCCCTTTGTCTTGGCCTACAGTCCATCAAGAATTCTTGCAACACAACCCTACACCAGCTGAGTCTCTGCTTCTTTTACTGTCCCTATCTTCATTTCCAAAAACTTCACCCTTTTCCCATATCGAATCCCAATTCCACACAGCTGAAGGGAGCAACCTTTTTTTTTTTCCAAGTGGGTTCAGGTTGCTTCAACCCCGCGCTGTTGATCGACCCGGGCCCTGAAAAGTGTTCTTGGCTCGGAGCATCACCAAATTTCCAACATGTCGAATGATCATAAGAAAGGCCCAGGGAATCATTACTCTGGAACCAACCCAATTCCAAATATCCAAAAATTCGTCGCAAGTTTGGACGCCGACAAGAAGGAGAAAGATAAACACATCGATGAGCAAGCCAAACTCAAGTCGCAAGCAGGCGATGTCAAGGATCATGTTGAGGAGCCCATGGGTAGGGCAGGCACCAGAAAATGGGTAACAGATCCTACGACCGGAAAAGAAGTCCAAATTGAAGATGTTAATGCCGACTTCATGAAAGCTGTGGATGATCCACAAGTAAGAATTCAACTCTACTAAGTGTAGTAACAAGGGACCTCAATTAACTTTCACAGCTATCCGTACCTAATGCCAATGTCAATAAAGAAACTCCTGTCAAAACGGAAGCAACTCAATCAGGGGAAGAATACCGACACAACCAGGATATTACTGCTCCTCCGGATCCAGTCCATCCAAATAGTACATCCGATGTTCCTATCCGTGGCGAAAAGACAAACATACTCTTCCACCCAACGCCCTCTGTCAGTTATGAACCAATGTATGAGGCTTTGGAGAAGAGGGCCACGATTCTTTGTGCCGGAGTTTTGTTAGCCATTGTGGTTCTAGGTAAAATGTTTGGCGGTGCATTATATGGTCTCATACCCTTAGCAATGTGCGTTTCTTCTAGCATTTTCCTATGGATGAAGGAGCTTGTGCGAAAAGGCCGAGAAACAGAATGGCAAAGTGAGAAGGATCGTGGTCAGACGGCAAGTGCAATCTCGTGAAGTCGAGGGAGGACCATACTGATTATCATAGGCAACCGCGAATCTCATACCAGAATCAGTTGAATGGATGAATACATTCCTTGGGATTATGTGGGGCCTCATCGATCCAGACATGTTTGCTTCAGTCGCAGATACTCTAGAGGATGTTATGCAAGCTTCCGTTCCTGGTGTCATTGAAAACGTGCGAGTTGCGGAAATTAACCAAGGCACCAACCCTTTCCGAATCCTAAGCTTGCGTGCTCTTCCGGATGGTCATGTCAAGGAAATGAAGGACGATATCCACAAGCAGAATAAAAAGACTAAGGATCCTCAAGAACTGGCTGCTGATGAAGAAGGTGGTGATTATTACAACCTAGAGTGCTCTTTTGCATATCATGCTGCGCCTACTGGAGCTGGTACTACTTCCGAGAAGGCCAAGAACATGCACATGCAATTGGTATTCTATCTTGGTGTGAAAGGACTTTTTGGAGTTCCTTTGCCAATATTTGTTGAGTATATCTCCCGTCTCCTATATTTACCCCTATTTTCGAGTCACATGACTCTAATAGTATTCGAAGTCAATTGAGAGAGAAAACTGACCTGCGTCTTACAGACTTCAAGGCTTGGTTGGGACTGTTCGGTTGCGCTTTCAAATGTCTCCAGAACCTCCCTTTTTGAAGGCATTGACCTTTACGCTAATGGGACTACCAAAAGTCCAAGCTGGCTGTGTGCCAATGATTGAAACTGGCGTCAACATTCTCAACCTGCCTCTGATTTCTAATGTAAAACTTCAAGCTCATCAAATTCTTTATCGCTGACTTTAGAAGCAAATGCTAACATTTTGACTTGTTAGTTCGTAAACTACGCTATTGGCGCAGCAGCAAATGTTAGTATTATTTCATTGTGTACTTCTTCAATCCGTGCTGACATCTCCCTTTCAACAGGAGTATGTTGCACCAAAGTCAATGACTTTAGATATGGGTAAGATGCTGCAGGGTGACGATATTCAAAAAGATACAGAGGCACTAGGCGTAATCTGGATCAGAATACACAAAGCTGTTGGTCTCAGTAAGCAAGATCGTCGTGGAAGTGAAGGAGGTGGCAGTGACCCTTACATCACGGTCAGCTTCTCGAAATACGGCAAGCCGATGTATTGCACTCGAGTCATTCAAGACGATCTTAATCCTGTCTGGGAGGAAACTTGTGCACTCCTTGTAACCGCTGACTTGATCAAAGCAGACGAGCAGCTTTCGATGGAACTGTGGGATTCAGATCGATCGACATCTGATGATGTGGTCGGAAAAGTGGAACTCTCGATGCAAAAGATGATTCAACACCCTGGGAAAATGTACCCTCAGATCTCAAAACTCCGAGGTATGGATCAAGACAGCACGATGCCTGGTGAGCTGCACTGGGAAGTGGGATACTTCGGGAAGCCACAGTTTAGACCAGCTCTCAGAACCCACGGAAAGGATGTTAATCTCCCAGATCAGCTCAAGGATAAGAAAGAATTGCAAGACGATAAGGGAGCCATTGACAATGCTCAAGAGGACGCGGTTGTCCACACGCCTCCTGACCCCTTGTGGCCAAGCGGTGTCTGCAGCGTCATTGTCCATCAAATCGTCAACCTCGAACTTGAGAACATCAAGGGTAGTGATGGCAATCGCAAGGGTAGGGAATATGAGCCTGCTCAGGAGAGCGGTGAAAACAAGGAGGAAGAGAACAAGAAATTACCGAGCAGCTATTGCACTATCTTGTTCAATGATGAATTGGTAAGTTTTCTGTGCTTATCCCTAGTTGCCCTAACAATTATCGACTGCCGCCCGCAATCTTTTCTCTCCTGTCCTTTGCATAATTTGGAGTTATTCTGACACGTCTTCAGGTCTATCGAACCCGTTCCAAAGTAGTCAGCAGCAAGCCAATCTTCAATGCTGGCACGGAGCGATTTATGAGAGATTGGAGGTCCGGAATTGTTACTGTAACAGTTCGAGATCAGCGTATGAGACAACACGACCCAATTCTTGGCGTTGTGCCATTGAAGCTTTCCGATATTCTGCAGACAAGCTCGCAGGTAACTAGGTGGTATCCACTTGACGGTGGAATTGGTTTCGGTCGTATCAGAATCTCCTTGCTATTCAGAAGTGTGGAAACGAGATTGCCACCTTCACAGCTGGGATGGGATGTTGGAACATTTGAGTTCACATCTGATAAGATTCTTGCTACTGGCTACAACTCCAATGCCAAGTTGAAGTTAAGAACTGGTGGTAGCTCCGGCAAGATCCCAAGAACACAATGCCAGAAGACAGATGAGGGAGATGGCATTTATTGGGATATCGCAAAGAAGGAAGGCAAAAACAACGTCCGACTTCCTGTCAAATACCGGTACCGATCTCCTATTGTCTTTGAATTCCACACAGCTGGCAAGCGCAAAGCCGATGCTTATGCGGTTGTCTGGCTTCACCACCTCGAGGACAACAAAGAGGAGAATATCAGCATCCCAATCTGGAAAACCGATAAGGGCATGCGATTGACACAGAACTATATTACTGAAGAGAACTTCAACGATATTCCAGATATCAAGATTGAGGAAGTCGGCCGCCTCCAATTTAGAGGTCGATTCAAGGCAGGTACAGATGAAGATCACAGCCATTTCGTAACCAACAATGATTCTCGCGAGACACAAGAAACCTGGGAGGCCTGCCATTCCGAGGGTGTTCGCGACCGCACCGTCACCAAAGAAATGCCACCTGCAGTCCAAGAACTCCACGACCAATCTCTCACGCAAGGACGGGACGTCTTGCGTCAAGCCAACGATGAAGAGAAGAAGAAATGGCTGGCCAAAGATGGTACAGACTGGAGTGGCGCTTTTGGGCAAGATCCAGCTCAGTATGTAAATCAAGGTGCAAAACGCAAATATCAAGCCGACGGCCCTAGCTCGGTCGCAGGAGGAAAGGATAACAATGAGAACACGAGTGCATATGATGACGACGACGATGATGATTCCTCCGATTCTTCAAGCGATCTAGGCCTACACGATGCCACAAACCACCACAGATTTGACGACAATGCCACGAATAATGACCAGACAAACGGCACACAAAACGGCGACATCGGTGGCGAAACGAGTGGCGAGAAGGGCTCTTCCCACTCGAGCAACCCCATCAAGCAGATAAAGGAGTATAACAAGAACAAGAAAGGCCTGCATCGGAAGCAGAGAGGTTTGATGCAATGGAAACCTATGAGGAACTTGGCATTTGCAAAGGACGAGGCGAAATTTGCTGTTAGGAGGACATTGAAGGTGGGAAGTCTCTCGGGAAGACAACCAGATGTCGAGACGGAGACATAAAATTGACATGCATGTCTAGATATGATGTAAGATAGAAAACGCGAGTTTGGTTTCGGAGCGGGCTGGGATAGGTGCTTGGCTGGGCTTAGCTACGTACACGAAGGAGATGGTGTTATTTCTGAATACTAGCAATGAATGCAATGACACACGACTATCGCTCTTTAAATATAGATAATTATTTGGAAATTGTTAGACCTTGGTTGTTTAACCACTTATCTTAAAGACAATCATGAATTGGAAGTTATTATTACAGCGAACTCACTCAGTAACAGTGTTGGACAAACAACTAAATTCAAGTAAGTTTACTTTTCGCGGGGTTTAGACAAGCAGTCAAGCTCGGTGTATGATTCCCCAACGTCTCATAATAGGAACTATTTTATACAGATGGAGGTGCAGAATCGCCGAAAGGATCCATAGTGTCTAGAGCAGATAATGCGAATCCAGTTAGGAAACTGTTACTCTTCCACTAGAAAATAGAAGATCTATGTTACTAACAGGCGTGCACATAGCCGGCCGAAGATATTGACAGGAGTTCCATGGTTCGGCCGGTTTGTGGTTCGCGACTCGGCCTCCACATCGGGAAGTCGCCCAAGCCACTGCAAAATATATCAGCTACTAGGAGATATTATGGAAAAGAAGAAGAAATTACTTTAATCCGGTTTATCATTTGATTCCAACTGCGTAATTTTTAATACATCAAACTTGGTGGTTATTTTATAATTTCCAACTGCTGTTTATGCTTCTTGTCCCCCACCACGCCGCGCAACTTCCCCCTCCCCACAAACCCCTCGGCACAACCTCGCCTCCCCCGCCACCCTCCCCTGCACTCCCTATAACACAATATAAGAAAAACTCCCCCAACAAAAGCAGGGTTGATAGCTCAGTGGTCAGAGCGCACACTCGTCGTTATTAAGGGGTTCCTTTGCGATAGTTTAGTACTGAAACTGTGAAACATCGGTGGTTCTTGAGGGGGTCCACCCTCTACTGTACTGCCTGTCGAGACGAGTGTGAGGTCCAGGGTTCGAATCCCTGTCAGTCTAT